>JAOEGS010011633.1:64176-83555 GCA_025447755.1 Corythornis vintsioides | reverse complement strand
CCTTTTCACACAGGAACAATTTCCTGAAATTGCTTTCAGTGGGTAAAACATTGCAGTCAAGTCCATCTGCATATTTTGGAAGAAAAAAATTGCCTTCTTCCACCTCACATCTTCTCTGGCTGTTAACTGTATCCTCACCCATTTCATCCCCTTTCCTCATTTCCTCCTTTTCTCTTCTAACAAATGTGAATTTCCTGCCTTTTTTTTTCACCCTGTCTAACCTATTATCTGATCCATGCTCAGTCCTGACCTCTCCTTCCTCCAAGCTGACCTTACTATCACACCAATGATATCCATTTTTCTCCTCCTCCCCAAAACCACCTCTTCCTATTTTCTTTCCCATAGCAGTGAATCATGGAGCAGTCCCTGGCAGGCTGCTGGACATTATAGGAGTAAGAGTGGGGAATAAAGAGTAAATCCAAACCCAAGCTGTACAAGGGCTAGGAAGGGAGCCCTGTTGCAATATTCCCTGGGTGACATTTGCATTCTGGCAACCTCAACCCAAACTTTGAACCCCAAATCCTTAAATTGCAGCTCTGCCATTGGCATTGCTCAGCATTCATTCCTAAGGACGTGGCCTTAAATAATCAATGTCACTTCACAGGACCCTTCATGACACTCATCACCTCTGCTCAAAGTTAGGAGGGGAGGGATTGCTAATAAAAAGCAGTGCTCTACAGAGGGCAACTGTGCAAGAAAACAGGGCACAAGAAAGGAGATGAATATTCCCTTCTACCTGCAACATTTTTTGTTCACAGCTTGATGCCACCCTCTGCACCGTACAAGAGCCAAGCAGTGGGACATCTGATCTCTTCTCCCAGGTGCCCAGTGATAAGATGGGAATGGTTCAAAGCTGCACCAGTGGAAGTTTGGACTGGATGTTAGGAAGCATATCTTAACAAGCAGGTGGTCAAACACTGAAACAGGCTGCCTAGAAAGGTGGTTGATGTCCCCAGCCTGTCAGTGTTTGAGAGGCATTTAATCAATGCCCTTAATAACTAACTTTTGATCAGCCCTCAATTGTTCAGGCCATTGAACTAGATGACTGTGGCAGGTCCCTTCCAACTGAAAGAGTCTATTCCTATTCTATTCTATTCTATTCTATTCTATTCTATTCTATTCTATTCTATTCTATTCTATTCTATTCTATTCTATTCTATTCCATTCCATTCCATTCCATTCCATTCCATTCCATTCCATTCTATCCTATTCTTCTATTCCATTCCTATTCTTTCATCAAGTGAGTGGGTAGGGTTTTGAGTGGTCACTCCTTAACAACTGTGTTTGGTCTACATTTTTAAAGGTGCAGTTTTTACTCTGGTGTTTCTCAATCTCATGGTAAATCCAGAAAAGCCCTCCTCAAGGCCTAAGCAGAGCCCCAGAGCCCACCACTGGTTTAACTGACTTCAACATGCCCAGTGGGAGCACCAGCCAGCCCTGTAGTGACCCAGCAGCCTGTGAGGTTTCTGCAGTGCAGGGGACTGTGTTTTTCTGGGGTTCCCCAAGGCACAGGGAATCTCCAGGTTGGGGGAGCTGCCATGGCCACGTGTGCTAACACCCTCCCAGGCAGCAAAGTCTGGTTAAACACAAGGGCACCAAAAAGGAACTGATGAGTGTCCTGGGGGAAATGGTGGTTACAGAGAAAAGTTTCAGTTTTGTCTAAATTTTCCATGGATAAATTCCCCCTTTTCAGTGAAAAGCCCACTTGTTACAAAGATGTCTATGTACATTTAAACATGCACAGGTGCTTACAGTCTGCAAGCCCATCTCTGTGTATACACATATATATGTGTACATCTACATGGACATATCTGGATTTGAGTCATTCTGTGTCTGTTCTCCAGCAACAAGTGCTTCTAAATTATGGTGAGTTTCTGTGCAGAAAAAGGACAATTTAAAAGTCTCATAACTAAAACCCCAATCTTTAAAATAAATTAATTGTACAAGAAAGTTTCCAGTGGGTGCTGCTGCTCAGCACTGAATATCCACCCTGAGGGCATTGGCTGGGATGTTTTAGAAGAGTTATCACCAGACTGTCACAGGGAGATGAGAGGATTTGCTGTTCATTCTCAAACCTGTTGCCAAAATGGAGTAAATGGATTGGAAAAAGGACTCTTTTTTTTTTTTTTTTTTTTTTTTTTTTTTATAAGTGCATCTGCTCCAGGACTTTTAGTCCTGGTGGGGAAAGTGGTTGGTTTTGCTGCTGCCTCTCAGTCTAAATTTCCACCTGGTGCAGCTCCAGGGAGGGTCTTCACTGAAGCACCTGACAGGTAACTCTGGTGTGTCCTGGTCTTCATTTACAGCAAGTTGTAGTTCTCCTGATCTTCTGGAGGTCCCCAGAGCCTCTCTGGATGTGTTTGCTGCTGCTGTGCCCTCGAAGTGGGACTCTGTGGTGCAGATGCACTGGCTGGACATTGTGAGTTTGCTGTCCCTCTTTCCCAAGGTCACCCTGCAGCAGGACCATGCAAGTGCATGCACTTTGCAGGGGCTCAAAGCACAGTCACTCTTTGCTGTAGCACAAGGAATAAACAGTGGCAGAGGCAAAACCACAGCTGCAGAGACAAAACCATGCAACATCTGCAGGCACTTCCCTGCCTGAGCTGTTTGGGGTTTTTTCTTACATTCTACTGACTTTATTCATATACCCCCAAAAAATGTCCTGTATCTTTCTCTTCCTAGGCAGGGTTTCTCTTCTAAACCATTCTCTTCTCCCCCCTCTTCTAAGGAAGCTTTCTTTTCCCCGTGCAGGTTCTTCAATTCAAAGGCTGTCTGTGTTGAAAAAAAAATCCTGCCTCTTTGTTCTTTCTTCTACACAGGTTTCCTTTTAAGTGGCTGGAGAGACCTTGATTTCTCTAAGTGCCAGAACCTTTTGTCAGGTTGGCTCTCTGATCAGGCTTCTCGGTGGAGCTAAATCCCTTGCCAAGCTTTCCCACATTTAGCCAACAACCCCTTTGAGTTGAGTCCTGAAAAACTGGCTTGCCCTCAGCAGCAGCTATCTCTCTGTCCAACAGAGCTCCATTTGAATGGGTAATCATCAAAGTTTAATGAGCCTCCTTTGTGAGTCTTGTTCTAGGTGGATTTTCAGATATATTTTTTTCTTGTGGGTTTTTGCTCAAAAATTTGTAGGCAAGAAGACAAAGCAAAGAGCTCTATGCCCAAAGCAGAGTTTTCTGCTTGATACCTGCCTAAGCCTTTCCAGAAAAATTCATCAATAATTCAGACAAGGTGCAAGGAAAGACAGGAAGGACAGGTTAGCACCTCACCATCTGGTAGCTGCTTGATGCTTGAATGGCACATGGAGAGAGATGGCAACAAAATATTAAACAAGGGTTTGAGAAAGTCCTTGGCTTATTTGGAGCCTGAAAGTTTCCAAATACAACCTCACCTTTACCCACTTCACCTCCAGCTCAGCTCTCAGGTGCTGTGTTTGTGCCCTATTTCTGACCCTTCTGTGAGCAAAAGTGTCTTAACTATGAGCCCATGACCAGAAAGAATTTGTCAACTCAATGTTTACCCACCTTGGAACAAGCTCAACCAATCCTCCCTCTCCTGGAGGTCTACAAATCTAAGAAAAAAATGATGTCAATCAAACACTGCCTGCCTTTTTGGCCAGCTGGTAGCTCTGGTTGTATGTCTGCTCTGATAATAAGAAAAGGGAAAGAAAAAGGGATAGTTTGAGGAAGGGAAACCACTGCATTTCCCATCAATTGCTTCAGAGTTGACCTCTGTGGGTAAAGCCCAGGCAGCTTTTCCAGTTGAGCCTCTAGCTGGAGCATTGGGGAGGGGGTTGGAAATTGAAAGCTGTGCTGTCAAGATAAGTTATTTGCCAGAAAATCAGATCAGCTTTTGTTGTTGTTATTGTTTCTTTATTTTTTTCAGCTGCTGAATCAGCTGAAGTGTATCACTGACAGCAGCCATGGAAGATTAAAACTGTGGGTAGTTGGTGCCATGCTCTAAAGCTCTACCAGGCACAGAGGAGGTCACTGTATGGGCAATTAAATTAGAGAAGTACTAAATAGCCAAGGGACTGCATTATCAGTGCAAAATAGATGTGAATGGGTGCTGTGAGGTCTTCTGAGGCCTATCAGAGGGGATTAGAAGAGTCCCTGTGGCCTACCTTGGTGATAGCCCACCTGGTATTTAGGTGATTAGCTGAACCCATTAGAAGTGAGCCATCTAAATCTGCAAGCCACAAAGCATGGGCTTGGCAGACCTCAGAAAAGGTGAGCTCTGGGATGTCACATGGTATGAGGGTTGAATTTCACCTGGGCAGTTGGCTTTCCTGCAGATTTTCTAAGAACTCTCCATCAGCATCACCAGCCCCTAAAGTGGACCCCTCAGCTTTCCAGTGGCTTGAACCTCTCAAAGGGACCTGCTCTCATCATGGGTCCCAGAGGAGTGGCTGAGAATCCAAGAAGGGCTCAGGGTGAAGTGGATCTCAGACAGTTGAGTTGTTAGCAGGTGCTTTGTTGCTGGGTACAGGAAGAGCAGCATGGCTGTGTTACTGGCTTGCAAGACTCCATGTACAGCAGAGGACCCAAAGGGTTATCTGCACTTTACCTCAGCTCAGTGTCTTGAAGACTAGGGCAGAGTGGGAGGCAAATTAACCAGAACTGAGGCAGGAAAGCCACAACAGGACACACTGAATTCTTGGAAATCAGGCCTTAAAAAACTGATAGTTTTGGTTTCTGTTAAAGTTGAGAAGAACACAATAAAACCAGGTCCTCTTTCAGTGAATGGTTTGGGCTGGTTTGCCAGCTGGGAAAGGATGTCTTCAGCCTGTGGCTGTGGTCTAACAAACACCTCTCAGTGTATATATCTTAAGAAAAAAAAAAAAAAAAGAAGAAGAAAAAAAGAGAGAATCTGTCTGCATTTCCACAGTTGTCTGGTGAAAAAACTCTGACAAATCGTTTTGCTGGTAGCAATGGCTGTGGAGACTGAAGCCTCCACCTATGAATTCTGCTCCCTGTGGCCTTCAGATGTTCAGTTTCCAGGTAATGAGATCTGACACTCAGGTTGTCCCCTAGGTAGGGCCACAAGCCATTGTTGTGTTCCTGGTGAGGACACCTTGAGTGGGGTTGATGTCTGACTATTGCTAAGAGCACAGATGTGAGTCAGAGATGCCTACACTGGCTTCCCACACATCCATCCACTGTCACCTCAGTGCAGCCAAACTTTTATTGTTCTCACTGCTCTGCCTGGTTTAGGAACTCCCAGGCAATGAGACATAAAGCAAGGACTTCATTCAAGCCTGTCACACAGCAGTACATAGGGCTGCCAGGAGATCTCCTCAGACCCAGGGAGGCTGTTCTCATGCTCGATCTCTAACCTGACATGCCAGCTTGACCCCTGCCATAATTCTCTCCGTGTCCTCCAGTTGAATAGAGGCTATTCTAAGTTCAACAAACCCTCTTTGTAAGTCTTATGCCAGGCATAAGAGTGACCCTGTCCAGGAATCAGATAAAGAAAAAGGCCTCTTAGCCAAAACTGTTTGTGATACCAACATTGCAACACTCCAACACTGTTAAGTGACACCATGGGACAAATTATTGTCTTACACCACACAGGAAGAGGGAATATAGATTAGAGTCACCTAGTAACACCTCTCCCGTGCTTCAGGTATCACTCCCCATCATGTTAGATCAGTTTAATGGGACCTCTGTGCAGCTTTTGGAGGTGTCAGGAGGAAAAAGCTGGATGCTATTTTTATCTGATTATCGTCCAAACGAAGCCAATGTGACAGGCTTCAGAATCAAACACAACATTCAAACCAGTTTGGCTGCTTTATTGCCACCACCTGAGAGAATGAAGCAGCTGGATGGAGAAGGCAGGTCCCAACAGACCAGAGTTAGACATTTGGCAGCAATATCCAGGGCATCTCTCAGCAGTGGAGTAGTTAACACTCATGGGCAATTCCAGACAAAGAGTTTCAGTGGTTGAACACCAGTTAGCAACGCCTGCTTCGATAAATGGACCCATGTCTCTGCGTTCTCTCAGAGCTGCTATTTCCAGCTTGCAGGCAAAGAGCACTTTGAATTTAGCTAATTACTCTGAGAGCGCAGCAGGGATTCTGGGGCTGCAGATTTCACACAGTTTCTATTAATATCCCCCAGGGCTTCCAGGTTTATGTTCCTCTGGGATAACACTGATCTCTCTCTTTGCCAAGACCACTCAGGTCTTGCGTATCCACTCACTCCCAACCACTTAACATGGCAGCTAGCTAATAATTTCCCTTATCATACAACTCTCCTGACAAAGCTGCTTTGCAATAGCAGTGAGGACTGGTGCCTGGTTCCCTTAGATCTGCCCCTGGCTCCAGTTTCCACTGGAGCCTCCCAGCAGAAGAGGAGAAGACACCTTGGAATGGAGCCATCTCAGGGCTTGGAGCTGCCTCATCCCGCACTGTGACTCTTACCTTGCTGTCCACTGCCTTGAGCCAAACATCACCTGAGGTGTTTACCACAGGGCATGAGGAGGGGCAGGTGCCTAAAAAGAGCTCTCAGAAATCCTAGCGAGCTCAGTGGGGAGACACCAAATGTGTCTGACAGGAGATGCTGAGGAGAGGGATGCACTGTTGGCATCTCTGGGACTCAGAATCTCACCCTGGGCTGCAAGGCACCCCCCAGGGGTGTGCCCAGACAGCCTTTCCAATGGCAAAGGCAGGAGCCTTTGCCCAAACAACAGAGGGATATGAGCACTGTCATAGGAGAGTTCAAGATAGAATGCTTTAGAAAGCAAAGGCTGCTTTAAAACCCTCCATGCATTTGTAGCACCCTCCTCTTGCCTGTGCACAGCCTTGACTGAGGTGAGGATTCAGACAGGGCTGCTGCGTCCTGGTTTCAATAGCTCATCTGGCTTTGTCTTAAATTTACAGGGATTACACTGAATCAAAAAGGGCACATCTGGGAGTTTAAGAAGTTTTTTGTTCCTCTGAATCCTAAAAGATGTCTGGCATCAAAAGCACACACTGACCCCAGCACCTTTGTTATTGTCATAAGGGACTTGTTTTCGCTCTCTGTTGCACGATCCAAAGCTTAAAGTCGACAGAGACAGGTCTGTTGTCTCCCATGTGCTTTATCAGCCTGGTAGCAGAGCTCATGGCCATCCTCTTTAGAGTGGGTAGAAAAAACTTAAAATAGAGGTGGATTTTTTTTTTATAAGACAAGTACAAGTGAATACATGTGAAAATGTGCAAAAACATCCATTTTCCATTAATCCTCCAGGTAGTTCTTGTGCTCTTACAGTCACAGTTATTTTTTTTTTAAGCAGTTTTCTTTCCCACTTCTTCCTGAGTGATTAACACAAATAAACTCACTAGTGAGAGCTGGGGAACAAGGTACTAGTTGCATTAACATAAAAAAATAAAGCACTTATCCTATGCAAAGAAAGGAAGAAGAAATAGCTATAATCTCCTAATTACTTATAGCCACAGTCACTGGCTGTCCAGCATCTTCTTTAAACCAGTGTCAATCCTGAAACTCAGATCTTGACTTCATTGTACTTCCAAAAAAAAAACCAACCCAACATTGTGTTAGTGTAAACTAAAGAGTTGCTGGCAATAAAAGGCTGTTTTGGGGATGGTTGGCGTGGAGGTTACAGGCGACAGCTGGTGGGTGTCTGATGGGGCTGCCCTTTCTAGCTACCATCTGGACTTTGCACAGGACATGCAAGAATAAGCTACTTATACCTTAATAAGGAAAAAGCCTGTAAAAAATGGAATGGGGGGGGGGGAGTGGTGGTTTGGCTACAAGATCACTTTGCAAATAAACAGGAATGCAAGCTTGGGCTTTCCTGCTCTGCACAGGCTGAGACAGGGACTGCAGCTGGAGACTGAAGGCACCTAAAAGTTGCAGAGATATTTAAACATCTTGTCCCTGATGTACTGGTGTGTGCGAACTTATTTTTATTTTCAATTTCATCATTATTATTATTAATGGTTAAATAGTTTTAATCACAGCAGAGTCAGGAACAGTGATGTACCAGTGAGCCTGGTTCTTCCACCCAAACAAACCAAAAGGCAAAACTGTTGTTGCAGTCCATGGGGAAAGGGATGGATGGGGCCAGGTTTGCAGAGTGAGAGGGAAATAATGCAGGAGAGAAACACAGGACCAGCACACACTAGATATGAGTATGATCTGGTATCAGCACACAGAGATGCCCATTTATGCTCCCTTCAGCAGGAGGACTGAACCAGATTTGCACCCTCATTTCAGAAAGAATAATTGAACTGGACCTGGGTTCACTCCACAGCATAGGTAATATAAAAGTGCCATGAATAGGCATGACATATCAGTTCTTCTCCAGGAGGGATCCAAAAGGCCTTTAGGGCCTAATGACTCCAGCTCTCAGTTCACCTTGGCTTGAAGGTGACCTGGGTGAAGTTATCCCAGCAGCAATGCTGAGAGCTGTCAGCCTGAAATAAAAGATTTTGGCAGAGCAGCTCTGTCCAATCTGCCTGCAGATGTTTTTGCATTGTCCCTCTGCCCCACCAGCCCCGGGGTGGTTGGACAACCTGGTCCAGGCCTTGCTGCCCAAACTGGCGGTTGGGTTCAACCCCAAGCAGCCAGGCTGCGGGGGAAGTTGCTTTTCTGCCAACAGAGATGGAAGCTGCCAGGGCTGTTCCTGCCAAAGCTCATCTGTCATAGGCTTAATTTGCTCCTCTGGATCCCAGCTCTGCTCCCTTCCCCTCCTTGCAGCTGGCCAAGAGGAGGCAAAACTCGTTGCTGTGCCACACTGGTGCGGTCCCTGCCCACAGCAACAACCCCTTCCCGTGGGAATCCCCCAGCTGAGGAATTGCAGGTGCTTTCCAGTCCTTGGAGCACGGCCTTGCTGGAAGCCAGGAGGCACATGATGCCTCTCCTTCCAGCTCCTTCATCCCATCTCATCCCATTTTCTCTGGGGGGCAACATCACACAGAAATTTGCCAATTTTACACTGGCACAACACTATGTCTCCTCCATTTTTAGCACCTTTCTCCCCCAAACTCTTCCCCACGTTAGTGTGTAGAGGTTGCCTCATTGCTATTAACTCACATCATCATTAAGATGTGGAGAAAGCAACACCAGCAAACCTTTTGGTTCCTATGGCAGTGCTGAAGCCACATTTCAACCCTTGTCTCAAGCAACCTGCCTTCCTATCAGCACCTAACATTACCCGTTATCTAAATGCACTGGGCAGTAAACCCACAGAGAGGATAACCAGCAACATCAGATGCTACTTAGAAAGCATTTTTGTTCCTGATTAAAGCCAAAACATGCTCTAGGAGCTATTGAGGGAAAGTGCAGAGCATTTGATTTCCCTCTTTTGCTAACGCACTGGGAGGAAGAGGTGATGAGTTTATGGAAATGGCAGCAATTTGCAGTCAGACGTGGTGCAGATATGAATAGGAATTGGAAGTGAGGAGCCAAACAAGCAATATACTGCATGGATCTCCTCCAGCAATGTTGTCTGAGCTTATAGAAACCCATTAGCCCCTCTTTGAAGAGCAACCCCGTCCCTATCACCATAACTTTTATTTCCTAAGAGAAAAGTGGTTGGTTTTTTAGTGTTTTCTTCTCTTTTTTTTTTTTTTTTTGGTTTCGTTTTGTTTCATAACTCTTCAGTTTTCCTGGGGAAAAAAAAAATCTGCCTGAAGACACAGGGAATTGCTTCTCCATGCTCTCACATGGTTTGATCATGAGGTAAATTTATGGGTGTCAAATAAGTTACTCCTTATGCCAATGTCACAGATATAGGAGCGTGTGGGAGGGCTGGTGGCTTCTGCTTAGTGGCATTGCCAAAGATTGTGCTAATTAGCAATTGGCAAGACATTTTGGAGGTGTGGAGTGGTCCAAGGAGGCAAGTCTAAGCTTGTCTAGACACTAGTAAAGTCTGTTTTCTATGGACCAGCTGCAAAGGGACATTTGGGCTGGGGAATCGAAGCATGTGGCTGGGGTGGGTTTTTTGAGAGACCTCCAAGAATTGTGTCTGGCTGAGGTTCAGCCATATGCATCCCTCAGCCCTGACACGAGTGAACTGAGCTTGTATGGGCTCTGAGAGCATCTCAAACTGCTAGCTGAGCTAAGGAGAACTGGTGGATATTGATGGAAGCTGCTTTATCTCGTGCTGCTTCTGATGGCTGTGGTTGGTGGCCACCTCCTCACAGCTGTGTCCGGGCTGGGCTGTCCATCATTTTACCTCTTGTGGTTATTTACGGTGGTGAAAAGAAGAAGCAAATCACAGCTGAATGCAGCAGTGACAGCAGGAGTCTGACACAGACCCTGGGAGATGGAAAGAGAAATTTTCACCAACCCAATTGTCACGTGTCTCTGCTGCTGGTCAGTTGAAGTGAGTATGATGTGTGATCAGTATGAGCTGGAGCTTTACCTGCAGTCTGAGCTGCCTCATCCTTTCCTACACCTCAGACTAACCAAGAAGCAACTGCTTTTCCCTCTGTAGCCTCAAAAACACCCCATGGGAGCCTCTAATGTGGAAGCATGTTGTGGAACCTTCTCCTTTGCAAATATTGGAGATGCCAGAAGGAGATGCATGTTACCCAGCAGAACCATGGCATTGATCTCCACAGTGGCCATATGTCCAGAGCTGGCACTGCCAGGCTGCAGCAGCTCCATACCTGCTTGACAGCTAAACAAACCTATCTCAAGACCATCACCAACCCTGGCTAGGGTTTCATCATAGGGAGACCAGCTAATCCAGAGTCCAGAAGCATAAGGGATGCCTCCAGCCATCCACACTGTCTGACATGCACTGCCTTGTGTTGGAGGGAAAGCTGGAGCCCAGATGAAATGACAGCATCTGAAGGAACACTGTGTCTTCCAGCACGCACCCAGCTGCCAAAGCCATGAGAAGGGCTTTCAAGAGTACTAGCATGTTCATCTTAGATCAAGTAGCTCTTTGGAACTGGAATGAGTTAGGGACTGGCCTCCCGAGCAAACCAATCGCAGACTTGAGGTGAGAGGTTCTGGATGGAGGGTGATGGGAGTGGAAAGAGCAAGTTAGGAACATCTCCATCAGCACAACGGAATCCAGAAGGAGCTGCATGTTGACAGCCTCCGTGTCAAGCTTTTGACAACTGATTTGGCAAATTTGGGCCTGTACAGATAACTAAGAGCAGATGTGTCAAATGGTTTTTATTTCCTAGCATGAACAGTAGATACAAGAATTCAAAAGGATGTTGCCTGCATATCCCTACCATGGGAGTCTCCCTGACCCTCTCATCCTTTCTCTTTACCATCCCTAGAGCAGATACTGCTTTGACTTGTGCTAGAATTAGTTTGACTGGAGCCACAGAAGATATGAACCAGCACCCATGAAGGCTGAGGAGGACTGTCTCTTTTCACACCATTTGCTGTGTGCACGCTGATGAGTTTGTCTGTTACTTGCTTTTAACATCCTGTTGCAAGTCCTTTCGACGCAGGGGGCTCACCCTGCATCAGAACCTATCTCCTGATTTCTGCTGTAACAGAAATGCTTTTGAGATCCCATTTATAACTCTGCCTGCATAAAATGTGACAGTTTTAGCTATATTGGAAGACCAGCCTGACCCTGGCAGTCGCTAGCACTGTGATCAGAATAGTTATCAGACAGACCCTAGGATGTGATATCTATGATTCTATGATTCTATGATGTGGTGTCTGGTTGGGATGCTGTGGCAATGGAGGAACGTTTCTGTTCCTGCAGCAGTGCAATCCATGCAGCACCAGCAGTGATAACCACTAAAGCCCAGCCCCACAAAAGCAGACAGGTGGAGTAGGATTCAGTCTCAAAGACAGGCACACAAGTCTGAGCTAGCCATCCTGGACTCCCCTATGGTCCATGGGGAAAAACAGGTTCTTTCAGGGAGTGACTCATCCCATCCTAAAATAGGTCAGAGGAACTGCTCTCCTGCAGTGTCTGATTCCTCTCCATGGGCTTTAAGTAACCCGAGGGAGATTTGTTCAGATTTAAGCAACTGATTTTCTATTTTCTAACATTCCTTGGTATGAATCTCAGCCAGGCTGTACAAAGTTTTCTGGAGTCAGTAAGAGTCATGTCAAGGGGCTTTGGTCCTGATGATTGATGGTCTGAGTCAGATCCTGCATTTCCCAAAAGATCCCTGAATGTAAAGAGCCAGGTAGAGCTGAGGCAGGAGGAAAAATAGGCACCTTAGCCCCTTTCTCTGGAAAACCACAGCAAACAGTCATCACCTCCAAACAAAGGGGATTCTGTCTCTTATTTTAAAAGCATTGAGTGGTATAAGACACTGCAGAGTTTGGGATGGCTTTTTTTTTTCCCTGGTCATCCTTCCAGTGAAGATGAGATCACACTTCTCACTGTCTCTGAGTTCCTGGCCCTCTCATCATCTTTCTGCCCAATCCTCCTTCCTCCATATTTCCCCTTGATCTAAAGCATGTTGAAATCAATGAAAATCCACGATGCTCGGTGAAATGCGTCAGAGCTTCACAAGAATCCCTCCCTGGGAGAAGGGCACCAGATTTCTTGCTAACTCCCCCCTTCACCCTCTCTCAGCAGAAGCTGATGACAGGATTATTTTTTATCAAGATGCAGATACTACTCACAACCAGCACAAAAGATCAGTGATTAGCCTTCGGATAAGCAGCCAAGATTGCTTTTTCCTGACCTTATCAATCTGGTATTTGAATTTCTAGAGAGCTTTAGTGGGTGGGTTTTCTTGGGAAGATGAAATCCTACTTTTTAAACCCTCATGTAAAGTTTTTGTTAACTTCATTGGAATTAACCTCTCATTCAGGATAAAACTGGATAGCTTTCCATGAGTTGTTGAGATCAAGAAGGTCTTCAGGCTGCCAGGGATTCCTTTTCCTTCCTTTGTCCCACATTTCAACACAGTCCATAAAATGAGGAGGAGTTGTTTCCTGTGGAGTAGAGCAGGGATGAAAATATCCAAGTGCACATGGATGTTCACCTGCAAGCTCCACATCTGAGATTCCACTGGAGATCCAGAGTGTAATTCTGCTGCTTAAAGGCAGACATCCAGTCCTGTCTGAGATGCTTGATGGCACCTGAGACATCTGCACAGGGTTAGCAGGTATGACACAGAAGCTGCAGGAAGCTTCTTGAATTCTCCACCATTTGGTAAGCTACAGAGCTCAAATAAAACCATTTAATATTTAGTCCTAACAAGTGATGAATCAATTAGATATTCAGCAGTGCAGTTTGACCAGGCATCTCCTGATAGGTCCTGAGAACCTGGTGTTCCTGCAAAACTACACATCTGTGCAAAGAGCAAGAGACCTTGCTCCATTTTAGAGTCTCAAAAATCTTTGAATTCAGCACTGAACTGGTCAGAAAACAGTTGTTCATATCTGCAAAGGAAGAAGAGGGTTTTTTTTCCTCTCTCTGTGACCCTCTAGTACTGTGTCACTGAGCAGGACACTTGCAGAAAAAAACAACATCTCCTGGGGGCTTAGGAACCAGAAACCCACAGTCTGCTTTGGGTCGACACAACTCAGCCCCTCCTTGCAGTTCATGTGGCTCATCAAGCAATGGGGGGGATGACAACATCCTCAGAAAGCAAAGTTTGGACAGTGTCTTTAAAAAGATAAGACCTACTTTGTTTCAGCAGGGAAAACAGCTCGCTAAGAAAACCACTGGGAATTTGATGTTACACGTCTTGTTCTTGTGAAAGTCACCTATTGACACCCTTGGATTGAAGCCAAGCATCTATCTGAACAAGAAACCTCCTTCCAAGATCCCTATCCACCCCAGCCAGGTATGTTCCCTCCGTTCCCCAGGGACATTGCAGACAGGAATTTCCGGGGCCTGGCTGTGATTCCCCCAGTTCCTCTCCATCACCAGGCACCTGGGATTCACCACCCCATCCCTCCATCTGCTGATGGCATCCTACAACCTCCTCAGACAGCTTCAGACAAAAACACAGCCCTTCTCACAGCTGGGAGGTTTTGCACTGAGCAAATGAGAGCTCAGCAGACCTGCCTACTGGTTGACCTTGAGAAGGGTGTTGTAACACCAGGGAAGAAAGGAAAGCAACACCAGTGAGGACCAGTACAGCTGCTCACCCATGGAATATCCATATTTGGGAGCAAACAGATGGTTTTCTCCTACTGGCCAATCCATTCTTGCTTTTTCCTCTGACACTGCCAAAAAGGGTCACAGCAAGAATGGTGCTTCTCCTCTGTGTCCCAGATGCACACACGTTGTCCTCTCTGCTGCATGTGCAGATGGTGTGAAACCACAAGACACCAAAGCGAGGCTGCAGAAGGTGGTGAATGAAGTTTCTTGACCTGTTGGCTTGAGTAAAATGCACAGCTTTCCCTGCCCAACCTCAGCTCTGCCTGTGCCACCTCCACACACAGCTGTTCTCCTGCAAGGCTGCTGGCCATGCACAAGGGGAAATAAGAGGCTCGTGACGGAGCCAGGGACTGAATCATGTTTCAGCAGCTTGGGCTTATCCGTGTGCTCTAAGCCAAGAGGCATGCAAACTGCTCAGCAATGAACAACTGCTCCAGCAGCCCACAGCCAAAACAGAGCACACTCGGGCATGTCAACCCCTGAGCCAGCCCACCGTGGAGGTAGCTGTTGCACTGTGTTAGCACTGGGTCAGAGCTGCACCTTCCACTTGCTGCTGCTTTGGCGTGGTAGTTATATCAGAGGCAAGAGACCATTACCCAGCAATTACTCTCTATCTCACCAACCTTATCTCTTAATTGCACATTTGCAAGTGCTTCTACTTGCAGAGTGGGTGCAAGGAGGAAGGTGAAGTGGGGTTGCCTGTCTGGGAGATATGGAGTGCTCAAGGGACCTGCACCATGGCTAATTCTGAAGATGTAACTGTACACTGTCCCTTTTGCACCAGACTAGAGTTTATCTTGGCTTAGGAATGAATTTCAGATGGTGCAAAAGGTGCAATGTGGTGGAGACCTGCACATCGTGGACAAATCAAGCAAAGCTCTCCAAGTGCCAAGGATGTTCAGCTATACCCTGAAAAACTGACTTTTTAATGGAGAAGCACAAGGACAATCATTCAACACATGGACATTTTCTATCTCCAATTATTGCAATTACTAAAGTGCCTTCAGCTTTGTTTCACTCCAAATGCTGGTGGTATTTCTGTGGTACTTTGAGCTTTCTGTCATTGAAACATTCACATTGGTACAAACCCATAATGCAGATGTCTGGCTGGAGACAGACCTTGTTCACATGGGACAGTCTTGGTTGGAGTGGCAGAGGAAAACCCCAGAAACACCAGTTCTCTAAAGACGCCCTTTGAGCAGAGATCAGAGAAGTGACAAGGTGTGTTTGACTGTCCTTGGCTTTCATGAAGCTGGGAAATGAGATGACCTTGGCTCTGGGACCTGAGATACCTCTGCACACACATTCTCCTAGTCTAGAGCCAGCAAGAAACAGGGACATCTCACACCATGGGGATGAAGTTGATTGGAATTGCCACAAAATGGGCTGTCACCTATCAATGCAACTTGCTTTCTATGGCACTGGTGTGATTTTAATGAAACCTTTGGTGGCTTAGAAGGTGGCTCAGAGGGAGTGATCTGCCTTCAGTTCCCTGGTGGGACATGGCCTTGTGCTTCTGACCTGACCAGTAGCTGGTGTGACCACACGCCTCCCCGTGTTTCACTGCTCTTTAAAACCTCTCTTGGACAACGAGTTTTTTCAGCTCATTAGATTTTTTTTTCTTTCATATGTTTGAAAAGTGATTATACTCAGCAATTTTTTCACAGTGATGTTATTGGAAATCTGGTCACTTCTGAGTCCCAGGGCACACATCAGTGTCTCATCACAACCTGGAATGTTTTTCTGCCGGGAATGATGAGATGCCACAGCTCCCATTGAAAGGTATTCCTCCCAGATAATTCCAGTTTCCAAGGTCTCAGGCTTTGAAGATAAACTTGTTGCTTGTTTGGTTTCCTAGCAACTTCTGCTCCGTGGCAGAAATGCATTCCTGGGACCCCAGTCTCACAGATGCTGGGAGCACAGATCTGTTCTGCTCTGGTGAAAACAACTGCCTGAGCACATGGGAGTGGAGCTGCTGCAAGAAAGCTAAGGCTGGATCAAAACCTTTGATGAGCTCATCTGGTCTCCCCCAGACTTTGTTGTCAAACACAAATCTCTTTTTAAGTTAAAAGAACACATCTGGCTGGCTCTGAAGGTGGACATAGCTTGGATTTGGCTGGTTGTCCTGGTTCTTGCTGGGGAATTTGGCACTGATCCCACAACATGGCTAAACTGATAATCCCAGGTTAAACATACTGGCCTTCATTGGATCTTTAATCTAGGCTGGAGTCAAATGAGAAACCCAAGGACCCAGCTTGCTGTGGAACATGATGGAGCAAATCATCACCACCAGTGGGAATGCTCAGGTGTAAATCTAGAGAAAAGAGCAGGTCTGGTCACCTGTAAGGAATGTGAATCTTGGTATTTTGAGTAAAATATTCAAAATAACAAGGGGCAAATTCACTTTAATTTATGCCTTGACTGCTTATAGATGTTTATTTAATTATTCCTTCTGATTGTTAGCAGCTCATCCACACTTCAACTTTTATTTAGGTGTTTCAGTTCCAATGTCCCAAGGGAACTCTGAAACCTCAGGTACAGTTTCCCAGAGCTTAGTAAGTGAAGGGCAGACCCAGAAGAGAATGCATCTGATTCTGCTTTGTATCTCACTTGGCCCGAGGTTTTTGCAGACATGGTTATTGAGCCCCTGGTGGGAAAAGACCTCTCTTCCATTTGTGTCCCAGTTAAGAAAATAAGAGACAATCAGCTCTCCAGCTCAAAAGAATACTAGCAAAAAGAGCAACATGTTAATACTAAGGGAGCTTCTAAAGGGATCCTAAAAGTCATAGGGTTTCAGTGTGTGAGATGTGTCAAGAAATAGAACCAGGGCAATTCTGCACTAAAGCCTCTGCCACTGAAGCAGCTGCGGCATGGAAGAAGTTCCTTGTTTTTCAGACAGGCAAGGCATTGCTAAAATGGTTTATGGTCAAAAGAAGCAATGAGTTCTTGATCTTGGGACTGAACAGGGGTATTCAAAAAGTATTACACTTTTACTTCTTGTGAGTTTGTATAATAAATTTAGTCAGGGCTGTCAATGGTCATGTGAAGAATTTTGTCCTATTTCACTTAACTCAGAGCATTATTCCCTGAGGATAATCTTTAGAGAATATAGCACTGCATTGTTGCAGCTCTGTATCATGGTCCAGGGAACAAACTGAACACATTGTTCAGTCTGAATTATATCATATTCCTGTCAAGGATATTCCTTCTAAAAGCTGACACCTTTTAATTACCTCTGCAAGACTCTGGGAAAAAAAAAATGGTATCCTGGGAAAAAAAAAAAAAAAGCTTGGCACCCACTTTGTTAGTTTTAGCTTGATGTTCATTTCCAGCCATTCATATAGGGCTGAGTCATAGAAGAGAAGCCTGTAAGAGAATCACGAATGAACTGTCTGGCTTGAGAAAATGGGGAGCCATTTAAAGTGTGCATTTCTTCATCTCATAGTTAGTGGCAGGAGCTATTAGAGACTCTACAGAGTCTGAAACTAGAGAGGGCATTTTTTTTTTCTACCTGAATAGCTCTGCAGAGAGACTGAAAGACAGACAGGGCAAAAAACAAGCTTCGGGACAGAAAGAGACCTTCCCAGGCAGTGCCAGAATCAGATGTACTATCAGAAGGAGATGCAATCATCCCTCACCTGCCCAGGGCATCTCTAAATCTCATTTGACAATCTTTTCTTTCTGTCTTTAGGCAACATTTTTTCACCTCTGCTGAGCTAGTTGGAAATCTGTAATTCCATTCTGCCTGTTCTTCCAAGAACGTGGTGTGGCAAGTGGAAACATCTCCACACGGAAGGAGGGGGTGGGGGGGGGACACATTGCATGAATATTAAAATATTTGTAAAAGAACAAAACTAGCACACCTTGGGCAGGCAGCAAAGTGCCAGAGCTATGCTGGCATGTGAGTATCCCAGGAGGGTTGGCAGCAGTGCTCCTGGAGGATATGTTCCATGCCACACAGCTGGGCTTGCCACGTTAGGGCTCTGGTCTTAGCAAGAGATACTCCAAGGCTGAGATGCTTTGGAGGAAGATGCACAAAGACCCTGAGCAGCATGAACCTGCTGGTGCAGGAAGCTGGTTCTCCCCTTGGCAGTGAGGCTGGCATATGCCAGGAGGCAGCATTACCATCCCTTTTGAACACTCATCCTCCCCAATTGTGCACTCTGATTTCCCCATGTTTGGTAAAGGACTCCCTCAGTCAAACCATTCACAACTCAGCATGGTGGAGGAAAGGTTTTTTCTGCTGATGCCACTTGGCAGAGGAGATGTAAAGCTTTGGACCTCCTCTGATTGCAGAAGGTGACCCAAGATGCTCACCCCCCCTTGGCTGAATATTTGAAAGGAAGAAGTCAGGCCTGAGAAAAGCACCTTGTTCCTGTTCTTTGTGCTCATAAGGTACATGGAAGGTTGTGCAAGCCCTATCAGAAGATGAGAATGTGCCCGAGGCCATATGCTTAGTAAGCTCAGTGTAAAATGGATACTCTCTGATGAGTACATAGGGTAGTTAGAAGCTTGAAGCTCTCTAAGGTGTTTCAGCCCATCAGAGTTTGAGGAGGGTTAAACACAGTAGATGTCTGAGGCAGGGACCATCAATGCTGCATTAGTATCTGGTGAAAACAGGAGGCAGAATATATCCAGGGAACTGGAATAGAGAAAAAACGTCCCTGGCAGTGCTGTCATTTCATGGAGACCAGGTCTGTGCTTCCCACGCTGATGCACATCTTAGGCAAATACACAGGAGCAGCCAGGAGTGGGTCTTGCTCCAGTGCCTGGAGTCACCGTGCACTTCACTAGGAATCCTGGCTTTGGAAACCTTGAAATCTTTTACCTAGAAAAATGAGACTGCAATTTGTGTTACGAGAAAGCTGATGTGCTATAGAGGAGTAAGGTGGATCCAGTGAAAATGGCAAACTTGGGATGCTCGGCTTTGGAGGAGTTATAAAGTGGGTCAGGAAAACTGGGATCTCAAGGCAGGAGAGAGGCTTTTGCTTCAGCAAAGCATCTGCTACAGAGACCTCTTTGCCAGCTGTGAGGTTTTGGGAAGGAGCTGCTGGTGTCACGGAAGAACACATTTTCCTCCTGCCTGCAGGCAGCAGCAGGAGACTCCCTGTCCAGGTGCTCCTCCAGCAAGTACCTGCTGAGGGGATCTACAGGGACAAGCAGCCCAGGATGCCTCAGCTTCCCAAGCAGGAAGGGTGGGGTAACAGTGCTCATGGCTTTGCAAGGGGCTGGATCCCCATGCACAGGCCGGGTCAGAGCAGACAGCAGCTCTCACTCCCTCGATGGCTTTGCTGTGTTCTTTCAGCTCCTGGGCCAGTCTTTCATAGATT
>JAOEGS010011633.1:51962-64076 GCA_025447755.1 Corythornis vintsioides | reverse complement strand
GGAAGGGACCTAGAAGATCATCTAGTCCAACCCCCCTGCCCGAGCAGGATCACCTAGACCAAGTCACCCAGGAACACTGGACCATCTTGAGCAGATGCAATATCCCTTGAGAGCGCAGTGGCCAGGAGCTTGTTTTTAGCTTCCCCTGGGCACAGCAGTCCTTTCCTGATGGCTGTACTGGTCCTACCTTGCCACGGAGATGTGTTTCTCCTGGACATTACCCCGGGTGAGGGTGAGAGCTGTCTGGTTTTTGAACGCAAGGGGACGATTCAGTCCTTTTGTGAGAGCCGATCAACGGCAGCAAATAAAGTTGCAGCTTGTGGGAGTAACAATTAAAGCCCATTATAACCTGCTAAACGAGTCAGGGACTGAAGTGTCTGGAAGAACTTGCTCTGTCCTTCCTGAGTGCTGTTTTGCTTTACCCATTTGCCTGATTCGGAGAAAAGATTGTGTTCTGCTGTGGAGCATCAGCTTGAGCTTCCTGCCCTCACAACCAGGGCAGTGGTTCCCACGTCTGGATGACTGATATAAAACAAAACAAACTAAACCAAACAAATTTCCCCAGTGATCCTTCTGAATGAAGGAACATGCAACACCTCCTGTGTGCAGCATAGACAACACATCATAAATAAAAACAAACTCTCAGGTCAGTTTCTGAACGGACTAAACTACAGCTCCAATGTTTTCACTGGAAGGATGAGTCTCTGTGACATCTCCACGTGTGAACCTGCCTGGAGATGCTTGGTGGAGATAATAGTGCAGGCTTCTTCCCAGCTCATGCTGAGAGCTTTGGAGAAGGGAAAATGGGGGCAGAGAGCCCATATCTACATGGAAAAGGCAGGGTCTGAGCTGCTGGGGCCTGTGAGTTGATGACTCACAGGCAGGATTTATGAGTGTTGAGCCCTGGAGACTGCCTGGGTGTCTGATTGCCCCCACTGCAAGGCAGGAATGCTTAAGAGCCACCTCAGCCTTTTTTTTTTTCTAGAAGAACACACATATGACAGGGTTTATCTCCACAATTATCTCTCTGCTTTTAAGAACTAGAAAAAAAACCCCATCAACCCACAACACATGCCTTTTTTTTCATCCCTCTCTTTTTAGGAGTTCTGCTCATGTCCACGTTTTTCACATGCCTTCCAGACACAATCAGAAAGGAATGGTAGCTTTTCTCAGGTCTTTAGTGCAGCTCAAGGCATTTGTTTATTTGGTTTGAGTAGCTTGGACATTGCAGTGTTTTTATTTGGAGCAGCGTTGGGACAGATGGTGTGTCAGTCATCTGCAAAAACCAAGGGGGTCCATTGGGCTCGTGGACTTATGACATGGCCCCACCACAGGAGCTGGGGTTTTCTGTGACAAAGTCCATGTCTGTGGGCCTCAGGGTTACCACACCCCATGGCTATTTGTCTGGGATTTTCAGATGCCTAGAAATCTTGCCCAAATGGGTAAAGTCCTCAGATGCCACAAGGATGAGAAGAGAAAGGGGACATGCCATGGAGAACTTCTCTGTCAAGGACAAAGCTGCCCTGTTGTCCTGGCTTAGGATGTCCCAGGTCTTTCTTACAAAGAGTGTGGAACAAACAGCCTTCAGTACCAGTTCAAGGTGACATCAGCCCATCCATGTCACCCTGCCCCACACACAGAGACAGAGGAAGATAAACTCCTTCACCCTGCTGTTCTCTCCAGCAAGCTAAGTCAAAAAGGGAGAGGTGTAGTTAAGTGTTACACCACTCTGTTTGCAACAGTGAGGCTGGCAGTTATTTGCTCTCTGATCCTGGGGAAGGGCCAATTATTTTCAAGGAGGAAAATGCCATTAAACCAAACCTGAAATACATGTGTTGGAGATACAATATCTATTGAATAATGGATGTACTTGGCCAAGATGTTATTGTTTATTCTGCCATAGGAGGTGTCAACTAGAGGTCTGGTTTGTGCAAGACTTCCCTTCCCCCTCTGAGGACTCCATAGCATCTGTAACCTACTCTGGATGGCAAAGCTCTTGTCCTCCTCTCCACATGTCATCCTGGAAGAAGGACAGGTTGCAGGACTAAAACCAGGGAGAGGGTTTTGCAGCTGGCCCCTTGGCCTCCCTAGCTAAGAGAGAGCTGTCAGCAAGCCAGAGAAGCGTGGTGAGAAGATGGGGACAGCAGAGGTTTGTGTTGCCATGCAGCATGAGATGGGATTGATCTGGCATCATAATGTACCCTGCACCATGATTTATGATCAGTGTCCCACAGGTGAGACTATATGTTCCCTTAGCTACCCATGGGGGAGGTGGCAAGGTCATCCTTGCTGTCCCCACACCCATATAGGAGCTCACTGATGCTAACCCAGTCCCCTCTGTGGTTTTAGCTCTGAGGTTTAGCAAACCCTGAGGCCTCGGTTAATCTGACAAAGAAGATGCTCAGATTTTGACCAGCTTGGACCCAGCAGCCTCGTGGAGTGAGGAGTGAACCAGGGACATCCCCACAGGGCTATCTTGCTGACAGAGCAAGGCTTCATTCCAGTGGCTTTGATTTTCAGCAGATTGTGCCACGTGAGTCCCCCTGCTCAGTATTATGAAGGGGGGAGCCAGCCTTAGGTTAAAAATAAATATCTTCAGTAATTAACAGGCATGGTTGGGAAACTTCCGAGCACCGTCCATTTCTCAGAGGCTTCAAAATTCCCAAATCAGGGCAGTTTTCTCCAAGTTGCTTTTGGTTACACAGCGACTTTGCTTCTCCAGGGGGATTTGCTGCTGTTTGTGTTGCAGTGACGTGGAGGTATTTATGGCCTTAGACTTCTGCTTATCTGATCCAACCCCTGCCCTCCACACTCCTGGTATGATGCCAATCCCCAGCCACTTTTCCTCCCTCTGCCTGTGCCCCTTCAGAGGAGATAATATCCAAAGCCAACAAAAACCAGGTAGCTCTCCCTAGGAGCTTGTGGAGATGAATTTCTCTGTTATTTTCAGCAGGCTGCAGGAGTCACCGTGCTGATTTACTCTCTTTTGTAGAGGGCTTTGAAGCATAAAGACCCTCGTGGTGTTGACTACAGTGGGCTAAAGCAGCGTTGTGACCACGTCAGCACCGTGCAGAGAATCTGAAGCTGGACTCTGGCTGTTCTCCGAACTGCAGCCAGTATCTGAGTTACCATCCCGCGGGGGATTTGTTGTTGGAAAATAACGTAATTGACTTTGTCCCGTTTCCAATTTCACAGAGAAACGAGTTGGAAGAGAAGGCAGGGTACAGGGGGCTGGCTGCTCCCGCAGTTGGTCGAGGCTGCTGAATGCAGCAATCAGTACAGTGAGTCCCTTTGTACTTTCTTCCCTTCCTGACTGCGGGGTGACACCGTCACGGGCTGGTGCTGCCCGGTCCCACCAGGGAGCTGCGGCCACTACAATAGAGGCACCGCTCCAACCGCCCTGGAAAGCCACTGGGTCCCTCCCCCCCAGCACCCCCCTGGGATCCCAGTCTGGCTTTTAGCCCCAAACAGCTGACTTTTCATTAAAGATTGCCTATTTTACTTATTTTTAATGGGAGAGGAAAAGACTGTAAGTGGCGCAGAGATGGTCCCAGCCAAGGTGGTGTTTGGAACGGGGACAGAGGTAAATTGCTTTGGGCAAGTTGCAAAGCTGAACAACTTTTAGTGAATTAAAGTGGTGTCCAGTGAAGCCTGGACCTTATTGTGTTTGGTTCAGTGCTAACAGAGCAGTACAAACCCTACAGCCCAAGGGCTGCTGAAAGATGCTACATCTGGACTAATAAATTCAAAGTGCCTGGGACCGTTTGTGGGCTCTCAGACCACAACCACAGAAGGTCCTGTGTCCACTGACTCCCTTTAGGCTGGGAAACATGGCAGCCACATGCAAACTCCATGCCAGGAGTGACCCCTTGCCCGTGCTAATGTGCAAACCATCCTAGGGAGCTGTTTGGGAAGCTGCTGTCTGGCACAGGGCAGAACTCCCAGAGGCCATGCTGGTTGATGCTGCTGTCAGGTTCTATGTCCAGGAATATACCCTGGCACCAGGTTATTTGTAGAGACATCACCCCAGCAGATGACACAGGCTAATATCCCATCCTATGCTACTGGGGGGAAATAAGGCACAGAGATACAGGGTGACTTGACAGATGTCCTAAAGAAAGTCTGTGTCAGAGCAAAGACTAGTTCCTCATCACATTTTATCATTCAGGTGGAGGACTGGTTTTGAAAGTTGCCTTTGTCTCCTCTAAATTTTCTTTTCAAACCTCCAAGAGCCACTGGATGTGCTTCCAGTTTGGGGATGCCCATCTGGCCATTTGGGCAGCCTGAAGTGCTCACCTTGGTAGCTGCTGGCACAGGACAGGGCAGAGCCAAGCACTGCATCTTCCCTTTACACCAACCCCACATCACAAGCATCACCCTTTTCAGGGCACTCTGTGAGCATTTGAGGTCAACTGGTGAAGAAACATCACCCTCAAGCCAACACTTGAGCACAGCTGTTCTATCTCCTTGGACTGCCTCATATCTCCATTTGCTAAGCAGAGGTTGTCATCTCGCCTTGTGTGTGGCTGCAAGGAGTCAGATATGAGACTGATAAGCATCATCCAGGCCATATCTAGATTAAGAAGTAATTGCCACATCTAGATTAGCAAGAGAGCAATAGGAGATTATCAGGAGATCAAACAAACTGGTGCTGAGGGATCAGCATCTACACTATGTGCATTTCAGTCATTACTCCAGGTAAGATTTATTCTGGTCACCTACATTGAAAATCCCTCCCCTGCACCCTGTCTGAGGCTGTCTACAGGACCAGCTGCTAATTTATTACCTTACATCCCTATGAGGGGTTGTAACAGAACTTCTGGTTTCATATCCACTGGAAAAAAATAAGAAAATATATATATATATAAATTGAATTTGTGAGCAGCAGAGCTGTTCTGCAAACTGGACCACTATGAGGTGAGGGAGGCCAAGCCAGAGAGCTGCTGTGAAGCAGCATCACTGCTTTGAACAGAAATGTTAAGGCAGGAGCAGACAGAAGCACCTTGGGCTTGATCCAGGGTTCAACAGAAAGGTTCTCATTTACTGCACTGCTCCCCAAGTCAATCCCTCAGGGCTTGTCTGTATGCAAAACTTAATCTGGATTAGGATGGGGTAGGGATTTAAAGTAAAGTAACTCTTCTGGAATAACCTCACTTTGTAACACAGAAGGCTCTGGGCGGCTTGGTCAGGAGGAGCTGAGTTACATCATGTTTAGGATGATGAAATGCATTTTCAAGAGAATGTCCTTGTGGTGTTTGGTCACAATTACCCAGTGAACACTTGAAAACACATCCATTCCCTGCAGGAGAGACAGAGCTCCCTGCACATTTGGACTGCTTCTGTGGGCTGATTTGCCAGAGCAGCTCCAGGGCTTTCAATGTTCCTCTCTTTTCCTTCACACTGAGAAAGAGCCTAAGATCCTGCATGCCCAGCAGCCCTGCTCCCCTGCCAGGGGGTGCAATGGATGCTGGAGCATCAGCCCAAAACATTTACATGGTCATTACTCAAATCCTGTCCCCCCCACACACCAGCTCCTGAAGTCCAGGAGCACTTCAGACCAGTGTCCAAGAGACTAAATCTGGCCTAAGTACAGCTCTGCTTGTTTGAATTCCACCCTCCTGGGGTGCAGATGGGTGTCCCTTTCCAGTACCTGCACCCCTACTTGCTTTGAGAGTCACACTTTGAATGCAAAAAGACCAAATTGCTTTGTTAAATAAGTCATCACTCTATGACAAAAGCACAAGACCTGGAAGGACCACAAGACCTGTTTAGCTCACCGTGCAGAGGACAGGACAGGAGGTGGAAGTATCTTGCTGATTGCAAGTATTCCTCCTCCATGGAAACCAGTGTGAATGGGAGGATTTGATGTAGGATTTTTTCTCCTACCCGAGTGTTTCTGCAGGGCTTTATTTCCAGTCAGGTTTAAATGGCCTGTTAAATATTTCTACCAATACACACCCTCTCCAAAAAGAGTTTGTTTGCATTTGGCTCAGGTTAATTGTTCATAAGCACCAGTCCATAAGCATAAAAGTTTCCAAATATTCTTTTTTCTTAGCTTTCTTACTATTTATTCTGTGAAGGTGATAACATTGATTTCAGCTCACTGTTGTTATCAGTCTGCACAAGGACAAATGAGAAGGTAAAAAGGAACCACCCTTCTCTCCCATGAAATGGAGCTACTGTCATGCACTGAAGCAGAGAACAAGCCCTTCACCATGCTATGGATATATATAACCTGGCTGGCAAAGTACATTTTCCTTTGACATGCCTGATCCCACAAGTATGTGGTGGCTTCTCTGTAGCAACCTCAGCTTTTCAGGTGCCCAAAAATACTCATGTTCCACCTTACTTGATAGTTTGCTCACATCCCAATCTCCTGGAGGCAAGCAATTGCAGACCCTCTCAGCTTTCTTTAAAGACTACTTGTCTTTCTGCCTCTCCTGGGAAGATGGAAACCTACTCTGAATGTAACCCCCACGCAACACTGCAAGGAACAATAATGTACATGCAGTTTCTTGCTTTACATGGTTTTCTGCTCTAAATCCAGAAAAGGAGACCTGTCTCATTCTTTTTCTGTTTATTTGGACAGACACACAGTCTTCCCTTACCAGTAGACTGGCTTATGTGTGCTGAGCTTTCCCACAGCTTCCAGAAGAATAGGAAGAGATGGTTTTTGACAGCTGGGTTTTGATAATGGAGCTTAATCACAACCACAGTATAAAAAGTTGTCATTGTTTTCCTGCTGCAACCACCTTCAGGTGTAGATGTACACACCAGTTGGCCTACTGGGTAGCAATGGGAATGGAATGAGGGGTCTCCAAGTAAGTGGGAAGGATTTTTCCCCATCCTCAAAGACTTCCTAGGATTTAAAAAATGTGCTTATTCTGGGATAAAGTGAAAGAACCAAATTACCACATTTTTGCAACCTCCACGAAAGGGCTCACACAACTGCACCCCACTTAGCAAAACAATTACCTGCCCTGTGTGAGACCAGCTTCCAGCCCTTGCACTGTCATTTTCTCCTGTGTCACCAAGAACCAGGCTACAGGGTAATCTTCAGCCTCTCCCATCCTTTTCTTCTGGAGCTGTTCCACTCTGTATAAACACTGCTCATTGATGCAGCTGTGAAGAGACTTCCCACATCCCAGGGGACTGCTCTCACCACGGAATTATTGTCACCCTTGCTCTCGTCCAGTGGGGATTTAATTATTCTTACAAAGTGAAGTCATTTCAACTGAAGAAAACAAGAGGCACCCAGGTCGGAGTACCCCATAATTATCACAGTAGGGAGCACTGTCCTGGGACAGGAGATTTCCCAATCAGACGCTGAAAACCCTGCTCTGTGGGGGTAGCAGGGGAGAGGAATGTTATTGTCTTCTCCATTTTGTGAATGGTTTCTCAGACTCATGAGAGGGTGACAGAGTTTGAGATATGTGTCTGTTCTGGAAATGCTGAAACCAAGAGCTTCAATATTTCCCAATTTTTTAATTTAATCCAAAAGCATTTGCGAAGATGCATCATATTTGGCAAATAACTGTGGCCACCCTGAAACCACATTTTTAGCAAATAAATGATTCACTGAGTAAATTTAGCTCATCTTAAATGACTATTTATATCATGGGAACACACCCTGTCACTGTTGGGGCTTCACCATGTTGAGTACTATCCAGAGCTTACAGCCAGACGTGTTCTACCACAAACAGAGCCCGAGAGGGGAAAATAAAGCCCTGCCTATTTCACAGGCAGCCTTTTGCACCAGCACAGTTGTCAGCCTCACTGGTTTGGAAAAGCTGCACTCTGCTTTGCTAACGTACCTCAGACACCTGACATCATTGTGGGACTGGGAAACAGAGCATCCTCTGGCTGATGGCCTATCCCACCCTCTCTGCCACCAGCACAGCAGAGCCATCCATCCCTTTGAGTTCCCTTCCCCAGAACAGAATCATCTCTCGAGAAACCTTTGCCTTAGACCGACGACAACCCGCAAACCCCGAACGGGTTAACCCCCCTCAGCCAGCATCCCGGTAATGAAAGGTTTCACTCTTTGTCACCTAATGGTCTTGTGTCTAAAATACAAGCCTAGCTGCCTTCACTTGAAATGTTTTTAATCATTGTGGAATAAAAACCTAGCCTGGCCAGTGCCAACCAAAGAGATGTTTGTCTGCTCAGCAGATTTTATCAAAGCTTCCTTGATGTCTCTGCCTTTGTAATGCTAAGCACTTCACTGTTTGGCATATTTAAAGTAGGATGCGGTACATGTGAAGCATTTCACAGAGCGATGATGTATCGAGTGTGCTCTAGGAAGTAATGAAAGCAGCAGACTCATGATTTTTGAGCTTTTAATTACTTATTAAGTGGCATGACATAAAGGCTACGGGGGAGATTTTTTTTTTTCAGCATCCAACTTATTGACTTTGAAGTCGGTGCCTAAATACCCTTTGTGCCTTTGAAACTTTCCGTCTGCTCACAGGGGAACGTGCTGCTGCTCTGGGCTTTGTTTCACGCTGACCACATTTGTTCAGAGGAGAGAAGTGGAGGGATGGGAGGCTGCTCAGACACAGGTCTCTGCCTTCGACATGGTGGATAAAGATGAGGGACAGGCTAAATACATGTCCTTTGACAAAGGGTATAGAGAGGGCCCTTAGCACAGAGCCTGGAGCAATGAGTTCTGACCTGGCCTTAAAAATGCCAGCACTACAGGGGGCAAATAACCATAGCAGCCCCTGGGGTGCTTTTAATGAGTTGAATTGCAGTCGGAGTCCAGCTCTCCATCACTCATAAGCCACTGCCACAGCTGGTTTCAGCAGATGTCCCCTCTGACAGAAAGGGCCTGGCAAAGCACAGTGGTTGGCCTCGCCACCATCTCCTTCAGGTCTGCTGGGACTGCTGTGACAAGAATGTCATCCAAAGCTTCAGGAGCAATAAAGTCAGGAAAGGCTAAAATAGAAGAAAAGTCACTCATGTTCGGGTTTGGGTTTTTGGGAGTAGTTTGCAGGGCGAGGGGCAGGGGAATTAGCATCTTCTGAAGGAAACATTTTCCTCCCACTTATAATAAACTAGGAGAACATGGCCTCCTAGAAGGGTTTCTCCATGATTGTGAGGATGGAGCCAGATCCTTCCCTCTCCACTGTCTAGAATAACACTCACTGTGTCAAGCTGAGATGTCCTTGTGAGCAGAAATCCAATTGCTCAGGTGGTCGGTAGCTGACCCAGCAGTGAAAATGCCTTTTTTTTTACAAGTCCTTCTGATTCCAAGAAATGCTCATGGATCACGAGCCCAAGATGCTCACTCTGGTTCCAGAGGCTGCTAAACTGCTGGGGGTCATGTCAAAGCTGGAGCTACATGGAGAGAAACTCACCCTGCAGCTGCCCAAGGCACCCTCTCATCCTCCAGTCTCTAAAAATGAGGTGTCATTCTGGCAACTTCAATCAATATCAAATGCTCCTTTCAAACAGAAAGAAAAAGGGAAAAAAAAAAAGGAAAAAAAAGGGGTGGCTGCCTGCTGGAAAACTCCCCTCCCCACTGATGGAGAAACGAAACACCAGAAGTGTGGTGTGTGTATTTTTATCCTCACTGAAGGAAAAAAGCAAAGCCACAGTTTCCCATGTTCAGTAAGTGACCAACACAAACACACAAGGACCCGAGTGCATTTCTAGCCCCTGGAAAAGTTTTCTTTAATTAGGACAGACACACTGCTCAGTCAACACAACATCAATGTCCAGGCTCAGGACTTGATTAACCCACTTGGTACAAACCTTGCTGTTTGTTCAGATCTTCCAGGGAAAAAGAAAGTGGGAATGATTCAAATTCACTATCTTTAGAAAAGATTTTTTTTTCCCTGTCATTTTCCACCCCCCCTTAAGACTCAGAAATACCACTGTCCTGCTTCTTCCATTTTCTGAATCTACAAAACTGTGTCTTTTAAATGGATTTTTCTTAGCACTGGTAGGATCTGTGCAGACTCACCCAGCTGGGCAGCTGCAAAGGGATTTGATTCTGGAGCAGAATGACTCAAGCTGCTTCCCAGTATCACAAGCAGGACATGAAAGGGTTCCATCCTGGTATGTCTCTGAAGCTTTATTAGGTCATATTATTTAGAAAATCTACTGCATAAAACAATAATTAGGGTTTTAAAAGTCCTGCAGTCTACGCTGCTCATGATAGATTAATTTGCAGGCCTTTTTTGGGGTATAATTATTTTGCATTTATTACTGCAGGTCCAATAAAGAGCAGAGGTGAATCCTGTCTAAAAAAAACCCAAAAACTGAAGGCAAAGGGCTGTATATTAACATCTTCATTTTACTACTGGGAACTGAACATCAAAGACATTAAGGACCATGTTAAAAAAAAATGCATGTAAGATCAGTGTAGAGACCCTGAAGGTTCCATTTAGCAAAACCTCAAATCTGAAGGTGCTGTGAGCACCTCACTTTTAGATTTGCAGTATCATGGGCTCAGCACTGCTGCTGAATGCAGTCAGCTGCAAGTGGCATGATGCCTAGGTCATGCTGAGGTCACACCAAGCTACATTAGCATCCAGAAATGAGACATTCCACTGACTAACACCCCAGAGGGTTCCTACCCACTCAGTGCTCTGTGCACCCACACAGATGGGTAAGGCAAAATTGGGCTCTTAAAGACCCATTTTGCCTTAAATCTTCTCATGGCATAAAGCTGGATGTCCCAGGAGGTGGGCAGAAGGTGTTTAATGTGCTCCACAGCCTGAGGATAAACTCTCCCCATCCAACAGCAGGTCAGTAGGCTGGCCAGGTAGGTGGGCACAGCTCATCCACCTTTTGCTGGGCTGTTGCACATCAAAGAAGCCAAGTGCAGCTTCTTTTCTAATGAGGGTTTTGGGATTTCTCCTGTACCAGTCTCTAAAGATCAGGTGCTGCAAATGCCTTATGCTGAAATATCACAGAATCACAGAACGTCAGGGCCTGGAAGGGACCTTGAAAGATCATCCAGTCCAACCCCCTGCCTGAGCAGGATCCTCTAGACCAGATCCCACAGGAACAGATCCAGGTGGATTTTTAACATCTCCAGAGAGGGATACTCCACAACTCCCCATGGAGATTCCTTTATTAGACTGGGCCCTAAATCACTTCTCTTTAGAAGTCGGTGGTAAATGGGGGACACAACCTTAGGCTCAGCTAATTGAAGGGGGATTTCTACAAATTTTAATCATGATTTTGTCCTCCCTCTCTCTGAATCTCATGTCACAGGATTGGGCTTTTTGGGCCATTCTCTCTCCCTGGGTCTTTCTTGAAAATACATCTTTGGTGTTTGTTTTTTGGTTTTTTGGGTTTTTTTGAGAGAAAAATTGATAAATTCCCCCAAAAGGCCCGAGGGAGAAGTTGGCCACAGCACATCTGAGCCGTTTGCTGCCATGGCTGTGGCACCACCAATTATGATGTGCAAGGTGAAAACCACAGAGTGTGGTGCCACGAGCTGAGCTCCACTGGAGCCGAGCAGGGGCGGCGGGAAACGCGTCTCAGCGCCCGCTTGTCACCTCTGCAAGGAGCACTTCAAAACCACCCCAGGAAAAACAACCGAGGAGATGATTTTTTTATCTCCTTCTCAAAATCTGAAGTCTTTTTGTTTCCTTTCATGCATGCACGGAACTCATGCTAACAGGATGTGCTGTGAAACACCCAGGGCCCAGACTGTACTCTGCTCGTGCCCAGTTTTCATCCATGGTAGCTCACCTGCAGTCACTCCAGACTGACATCAGCTGAGAGAAGGATCCTTCAACTCTGCCAGTGAAATAAGATCAGAGGGTTTAGGCACTGGTAGGCTATCTGATTATTCAGCTCTGTTACACCAATAGAGAGGCTGAAGGATCCTGTCTATAAAACAATAGTTTTAAAAGAATAATTTAAAGTTGTTATTTGAAAACAACTAGTAGGTGTCAACTAAGAGCTGCTTGCCTCACTGCACTGTCAGGCCAACTGCCACATGGTAAATGAGTAGAAACAAGGGGCAGTGGTTTGTGTTATCCATTACAGGACCCTAAAGCTCATAATCAGCTTTCTCTTTTTCTTCTCTTCTCTTCTCTTCTCTTCTCTTCTCTTCTCTTCTCTTCTCTTCTCTTCTCTTCTCTTCTCTTCTCT
>JAOEGS010011633.1:38968-51862 GCA_025447755.1 Corythornis vintsioides | reverse complement strand
CTCTTCTCTTCTCTTCTCTTCTCTTCTCTTCTCTTCTCTTCTCTTCTCTTCTCTTCTCTTCTCTTCTTCTCTTCTCTCCATTAAAACTGGTAAAGCAGAAGTGTGCAGCCAATGCAAATGGAAGAGCATGTGCAGGAGGGGATGTGAACTTGGCATTGTGTTCACTGTGTATTTAAAGAACTGCAGAGGCTTCAGAGTAGTTCCCCATGTGGACACACACATATGTTCACACTCCCACTTCTTTTAGTGTCTCTGAAATGAGAGTCTTTTTTCTTTTCTTTTTTAAATTCCTTTTTAGCTTCTTTCTTTTTGGAGGCATTTTAAATTGAACTATAAGGAAGTGACTATGATTCCAGAGACACAGACTGATACCCTAATGCTTTCTTTAGATGGCTGTATCCAGGCAGCATCATTCAAGTCAGTCACCCCCACTCGACTGGAGACCAGCCCACCGAGGTCTGGAGTGCAATTCATCTCCTCCTACAACAGATGCCTAAAATAAAGCAGAGGAACTGCACCCTGAAGTGCCTACTCCTCTCCATGGGTGTCTCGGAGGCTGCTACATACATTGGTGCCCCCACAAGCAGGGAGAATGTGCAATTCCATAGGGTTTCTCAGCAGAGGTTAAGGTATGGGCTCTGCCTTCTTCCCCTTGGCAAGATGGTCTGTGGTGCTGCCCTGCTGAGCTTAGGCTTTCTTCTTGTCCTGTTCAAACAGTCACTTCCATTACTTGGTCCCAACATCTAAGGGAGCCTCACTAGTGTTATTCAGGGGCTCTGTGCTCACACTTTGCAGGGCTGCAGTGTCATTTCCCATGCAGACAAGCTTTGAATGCAGTTCAGTATCTCCAAACACTCATATATCTGCCTCTGAAGAGCCTTTGCTGGTTTTCCTTCAATAAAGATGAAAACAGAAGCATTCAGATGAGTTGGTTCACAGGATCTGAAAGTTCCCATGGAGTCAGAGAAATCACAATTCACTCGAGCAACACCCGGAGGTAAGATTACATGGTGTGGGTGAGCATCTCTAATCCTCCACACTGACCCACAAAGAAAGTATCTTTTATTATCCCATCCAGAGGGCTTTTAGCTTCAATGGGCTGTGGTTTTTACATCTAGAGGTCTCTGCCCTGGTTGGGTGAAGCCCTGGTGAGGCAGAGGTAAGTCGTGTAAGGTTTTTCCCCTGAGAATGAGTGTGTGCAGTGGGGGACACACTGTGCAGTTCCACTGGCAGGAGCAGATGTTTGCAGAGGAGTAATTCAGAGGCATCTGAGAACCATTAATTCGTTATTTACATGGCACCTTTTAAAAGATGATTTCTGAATGCTCCATAGCCTTTAACTAAGCCCTCCTATCTGTGCAGGCTTAGCTGCCTGAGTCAAGTGAGCAGCTTCAGAGCAGGTGACGAGGCAGCAGCCAGGACAGGGTCAAGCCTCCTAACTCCTACCCTGTGCTGCTAACCACAAAGCATCCCCTCCCCTTTGTCAGGAAGGCTAATCCTGTAATGTGACTCTTGAGCAACGTTGAGGAGCCAGAGCCTAAATAAAACTTCATTCCAAAATAGCACGTATGAAAATGAAGATAAGGCTCAACAAGTTGTAACAGATGCCTGTTAATTAGTCACTGCAAGGCGCTTTCAAATGAGAGCTGTGTTTCAGTGCACGAGCCATCCACAGAGGCTGCTGTCCTCACTCTTCTGCAGGCCTGATGAAGGAGAAGGATCAAGACTGGACACCCTTACTGTGCTTAACCCTATGGTCTGGCTGCAGCCAGGCAAGCCCTGCTTGCTTTTTGACAGTGGACTCAGCCCAGCACTAAAAAGGCAAGAATTTGTGTTGCACACTTGCCCAGCAATCCCAGCATCAGGCAGTTCTGTAGGTGCAGGGTAACCACAGGAGAAATCAGCCAGGACTAATGGGTTCTTATATAAGTGCAGACAACACATCCCCATATCATCTTATTACATTTGCCTTGATACTTGCATTTTATCTTCATTTATATCACATATTTCTGAACCCAGTAGTAAACAGTTTCTCCTCTTTCATAACCCTTAATGATACAAGTTAGGCTTTTTTTTCCCAACTCTTTCAGATTACCATTTAAATTAACTATATAAATCAGGCCCTGGCCTCTATTACACGGGAAAACAATTGGGTTCTGTTTAACTTAGGAATCTGCAGTGTTTATAGATAGACAACCCTGAAGGTAAGTTACTAAACTAGTTTCTAGTTGCACTGATCTGTTGCCAGAATACATAAATTATTAACTGAGAAGTAACTCTGGAGAGTGTTGTGTATTTAAGTTCATATTTGGTAGGGCTGGGGATATGTGGCTTGGCCATAAGTAGACACTAGAAATATTAATCACTTTCAAGTAGAATTCTATATTTTAATTGCCAAGAGCAGACTTCTTTCTTTCAGTGTCTGACTAAGAAACCCTTCCCTTGCTGTATTTAAGCCACAACCCTACAGGAAAACTCCCACTGCTTTCCCCGAGGACCCCGGTGTTGAGTCCATGGGAGTTTGACCATTTATTTCGGCTGATCAGAGACTCCAGATCCCTCTGACACATAAATCTATCTGCTTTGAACTCCAGCTACTCCAAATTTAGTGTGCTGTCACTGGAGCACAATGTGGAGAGCCAGATAATAGTATTTCCCTCCTTAAACAACGCCAGGCACTCGGAACACTCGCCGGTGCCAAGGTGCAAGTGAAGAACCCTCTCCCCTGCTCTTCTGTGTTAACTGGGGGGCTGCTGTGAGTTTAGCTGCCCTTCAAAGTGCAGAGGGTCACAGGAGAATCTAAAATGAGCTTCCTGGCTAAGTTATAGAGGGCTGAGATAGTCCTTTCATGGAAATTATGGGATGTCACCTGGGCACGGTGTGTGCTGATTGGGCAGCGCTTGCTGAGAAAACACATCTGCTCTTTATCTTCACATCTTCCTAATGGTCTAGGTGGGATGGCAGGGTAGCACTTTGAGCCTCTGTCTCGAGGTTAAATTGGACAATATATGGTATCTTGGCTGCTCTGGTGGGCTAGCCCTGCTGCAGAGGATGGGGTTGTGAGGAATGCAAGCTGTCTGCATGCCACTCAGTCCCTGGGTGGATTTAACACTAATTCCACTTTGCCTCTCCCACCCCCTTGGAATAAATTTCTTCCCAGCTGAAGAGCACTGCAGCCAGCAGCTCAGAGAGAAGGGGGAAGACAGCCTGAGGAGGTTTGGTCCCAGCTGGGCAGATAACACTCAATACTTCACCTTGTCCTGAAAGTCCACGTAAATTTAACTTTTTCTCTACAACCCACTATTCACTTAGCAGAGAGAAGTCCAAGTGTATGGAGTGTTACCAAAAGGAAATTGCCTTGTAGAAATGCCCAGGAGCCCACACTGGATGGGTGAGCAAACCAGCAGCAAGTGCAGGAGCCATGAAGTGCCCCATCCCTCTGCTAGCAGCTGGTCCATCACAGAGCAGTTCAGGAGAAGAGTGGGAGAGCCATTTGCATGGGGAACAAGTCAGATTTCAATAGCTACATACAGCCACATCTTGGCCAGGCACCTACAGCCTGCTGTGTGAGAAGGGTGTTCACCTTCTGTATAATCTTCACCCACGCCAGATGAAAAATCCCTTTTTGGCTGTACAGGTGCCACAAATATTTCACAAACACTTTCACAAACCCCTGTGGTTCCTTGCAATTTGGTGAAAGCTTTAAACTCATTAAGACTCATTTTCTTTTCTACCTCAGTGAGGGTAGAAAAGGGGGGCTAAAGGATGAAAAACCATCACCCTCACTTGTGCAGTACCTAACACTTCACCATCCCTATGTATATGGACCCTCACTGCATCTGGAGGTTGGTGCTGCCCTTTAGCAATGTAGGGATTAGGTGTGGATTTCAAGTGGATTTAAACACTTAAATATCTTTAAGCAACAGAGATGTACAGACTTGGGGGCTGTAACACAGGAGGTCCATGGAAATGCAAGGAACAGAGCCCAGGTACCTAAAGAGGTGTGACAGCTGCCAGGCAACTTTTTCCTCACAAATGGCAAGGCTGACTGTGGGGAGCTGAGTGCTTCTGGCATTAGTTTGGGACAGCCTGGCCATCCTGCATCCTCTTCTCATAGGGTTTTCTCCAGGTAGGCCCAGTCTTCTGAGAAGTAGCATGGGATTTCTTTGAGAATAACAAGGGAAAAGTCTTTCTTGCATTGAGAGCCATGGTTGCCACCTGCCAGAAATGGAAATAAACCCAAATCTAGACATTTCAGAAGCTGAAAGGTTCTGCTTTACAACTCTTGAAGGCCCCTAATTTCATTTGATTTGGACGTTTTTATGCCATCCTCAAAACTAACCTGTAGTGGTGTGGGTGAATGTCTGTACTGAGTTATTATACCAGGCTCCTGTGCTTTATTTCAGTTCCTCAGCATCTTTATCAGGGTAAAGTGGAAAGTTTTGTGGTTACAGTTTTGGGCACATTGATAGACACCCACTTTGTGACATTCTGCAAGTCACAAAGAAATGCCCTCTGATGCATTTTTCCTCCATAAAACAAGGGCAAGAAAGCCCTTCCCTGCACCAGGAACAGCTTCTGAGTCAGATGCCACCAAGACATGGAACCACCCAGGTGATCAGCTGCTGTGACTCCCTTGGTTGCAGCAAGACAGAGCTGGATGTAGCTGTGAAGCTGCTCCAGTCCTGGATGGAGACAAAACTGAGACAGAGCCTGAGCACTGTGACTGTTTCTATTGATCCTGCTGCTCATCTTCCTAAAGCACAACAGCAGAAATGGAGTCAAATGCCATATCTGGAGAGTTTTTGCTTTAGTGAGAGGACAGTGATCTTCAGAGGTAAGGGGCAAGGCAAATACTGCACTCTTGTGAACTGCCTCCATAGACAATAATTGTTGGGCTCATAAATTATTGATTATCAGATGTTAGAATTTATGTATTTTTTCCTAAAAAGAGTTCTGACAGCATAGAGGCTTTAAGAGAAGAAAAAAAAAAAAAAGAAAAAGAAAAAAAAAAGAAAAGACTTCTTGTTTAAAAATTCCTCTTTTCTCTCCAGTTCCTGAAATGCTGCTGCACTGCTGAGCTGGGAAATACGGTGTCTTTTTAAGAGTTCCAAGATTTTTGCCTAGAAGGAAGAAAACACTGTTCAGGTTTGTCTCTTGAGGATTTAATGATCACATGGTAAACTTCTCCTGAGAAAGGAAATAGCAGTCCATGGGTAATACCCCATCTAATGCTGTTTTCTCCCCTCTTTTCTTCCTCAAAGGCCCAGCCTCTCTCTCCAAGCCTTTGAGCTTTTCCCTGTAACAGGAGGATGCAGAGACACGGGGTGATGTGCCCTTCACAAACTGATTCGACACACTCAAATATTATTCCTGCTGCAGCTTCAATCTTCCTGCTTGATCTAAACCCTTCTGTGCCCTAAAAACCACTGCATGTGGTGTGCTCAAAAGCCAGAGGAATTGACACAATGTTCCTTTATAGATGGTGTGCAACACTCCAAGCATCTGTGCTCCTGCATCCCAGTGCATTTCAGAGGGTTTCAGCTTCCTACTGGAGGGACACAGATACTGGAGAACAAATGATTTCCATTTTCCCCTTCCTCTCTGTGAGGCATGTAAAACCTGCTGCCTCTCTGCTCAGAAAAGCCTGTGTGGAAACCTGCAAAGAGATGAGATGAAGGGGCAAAAGACTGTAATTTTTTACAGATCAGCCTCCAGTTGAGCAGCTCAGCATCGTTCCTGGACCCTGACAGAGCAATAACACTCCTGGTTTTGATGCTGTGGTTTTTTCTCAGAGGCACAGAAGAGCAGAGGGACAGAGGAAAGCCCATCTGCAGGGTGGAAGCACCCACGAGGCTATGGGCAGAATTGGTGTGGCAGTCACATCCTCCATGCTCTCTCCACCCAAACCTTTATTGTAAAGAACACTCTTTGGGGTTACAGCTCCTAGTACTGGCACTGGCTTTTCTGGGAGACCATGAGCCATGTCTTTAACCACCCTGCACCAAATTTTTCTCATAAAAACTACAAAATAAGGAAGAAGAGATCTTTTTTGTTATGTGCAAGAGCATCAGTACCCTTTGACCTGAGGTCTTTTCCAAAAGATAAAGACTTATGTATTTTATTTTTTCTAATCACCACCAGTGTGTGACTCTCAACCCTTTGGTGTCCAGGTACCCTTGCTGAAAAAAAACACAAAACTCCCTTGTTACCTGGTTCTGCATTGCAGACCAAATCAGATTCTGGGGAGCCAAGCCACTCCCTGCTTGACCTGACAGTGGTTTTAAGTCACATCTTGCCCTGTTTGCTCATCTTCCTTCTGGCCAGGATTTATTTCCATGTGTGAACAGGCTGAGCTGACTGCTCCAGTAGCTGTACAAGAAAACACTGGGGACGTGGTGGAAATGGGATGAACACTTGGTAGCTTGCACTGAATTGGGTGCAATCCCCTCTATCCAGATCACCAGTGTTGCATTTTTTGGGGCAGCAACACAGCTGCATCTGAAGCAGGGAGGGGCCCATGGGACCCATGCTCTCTCCTCACACCCACATGCCTGCTGCTCTTCAGTTTGCAAAGCAGCAGAGACGAGTGGTTTGGGTATCTTTGGGCAGATCAGTTCTTTGTTCTCTGTGTTTCTTGCTGCCTTGTTAGTCACCAAGGCCGTGGGCTGCGGCCTCAGGCAGCAGCAGCAGTGGCTCCCAACTCCAACCTTCCCATTGCCTGATGGGGCTTGGGCCAAATCTTCCCAGGGTCTCCTTCAGCCCTCAGGGATTTGGTTTCCTTCTCCTACACTGAGCCAACGTGCCCTATCACACAACAAAGCTTCTACAATATTCTTGGCCCTCTAAGTAACCCATTATTGTTTATAGACCTCAAAGGACCTTCTGAATGTGAAGATGAGACACAATGTCTTGGACACTGTCTCCTGCCTCTGCCTCTGTCTACACCTTAACAGAGAAATAGAAAAGACACTGTACAGCTGGAGATAGACCCAAGCCACAAATTCAAATGTGAATGAAGACAGAAGGTGTTTGGCTTCAGGGCTTTGGTTCTAATCCTTAAATAAAGCAACTTAATTTACAGTGTGCTTGGCCCAGAGGAACTTGTGAGAAAGGATGGAAAGTCTCCACCAAAAGTGATAGGTTTCATATGGAAATCTGTGGATGAGAGTCTTACAGCCTCTACTGTGGAGACATGGAGCCAACTCATCAGCACAGAGCCTTGTCATTTACATCCCTGCTGCAATGTACTTTCACTTGACACTGGCACACGCTGTCTCACTACACCTACAGTGTTTTATAAATACACTTTGTCCTGGCAGGGTGCAATCCCAGAGGATAAAGCTGCTTGTTATAAGCCACATACATGCAACACTTGGCATTGCTTCACAGTTTCAGAGATGAACAACCCTCGTGAAGTTGGGCAAAATTCTTTTGGTTCAGGTCCTCAGTCGATGGTGGTTTTTGTGCTGTTAATGTTTGCTGCATTTAGTGCTGCATGGATGAGCTGGGACTCAGTCAAACAGGTGGAAAGCATCCCATTTAGTGCTGGAAAGGCACAGAATTAGCTCTTTCCTCAGAAACATTTGAACAGTCCTTTTGCATGAAACACCCTTCTGGGTGCAAGGTGTATTCCCTGAATCAGTCTTCTTGTTTCTTCATGGCATGGACATAATTCTTCCCATGGTTCTGCCATGGCTTCTACAGGCAAAAAGCATCATCACATCTGAACAACAGCATTAGCTTCTTGTTTCCTCTGCAGCCAGGGGCTCAACTTCTTTTGGCAAAGCCCATTTTCCTCCTTTCTGCTCCCAACCCACCTGAAGGGAAAGGGATTAAGATGGAGACAGTTGCTCCAGCTGCAAGCCCTGCTGTTCAGTGAGCAGACAGAGAGGCTGCAAAGTTCCTACAAAGTGGAGGCTCCAGCCAGCCAGGGCTGGTGGCATCTTTTGCTTGGCACCCCCCCACAGGCAAGCTCCTGGAGGTGGAAAGGCAGCAGCAACCTAATGCAGCTTCAATCTCCTCTGCCAGGGCAAGAAGGGAGATCGTGCTGGATCTGGAGAGAGAAAAGGCTTTAGCCAAGAGCTTCAGAGTCTGTGAGGGTTCTGCAAAGAGTGTTTTAGACATTCCTGGTAGGAAAGCCCCGTTGCTCCCATGGCCTCCTACCCTGCGTGTTTGCTGGAATGCATCTAGTAGCCTTTCTGTAGGTGTTCCCAGGTGAGATGCTGGGAGCTGAAGCAACCTACTTAGGAACTACCTGAGGAGCAGGGACAAGAGATGTGGTGCCCTTGGTCTTCACACCCAACAGACTGACTATCTGGATCACTTCCCCTTCCTTTGCCAGACTAAACTTTCTTTCTCTACACCATGCTGCAGGAAGGATCCTTTGGTCCCCAAAATCCCACACTCTGGATGATCAGAGGTCTGTTTGCCATTCATTAAAAAAAAAGAAGAAGAAAATCTTATCTTGGCTAAAAGCCAAGTCAGGGCATTGGCAGCCTGCTGCTGCTGGTGGCAAATGAGAAGGATTTCTGGCTGGCAGCAACCAGCTGCCTTCACATCCAGAAAACCAAACCTGCACCCGGGAACCGGAGCAAGGATGGGATGCAGCAGCACCCGGCTCGCTGAGAGCAGCAAAGCAGGGGGTCAGTATCTCACTCACACCACAGCCAACCCAAGTTATTGAAGTGGATTTCTTCCAAGTTTCTGCCAATATAACTAAAATAATAAATCTGGCCTCTAGTCATTACTCAGTTCCAGGATCATGGGAATATTTCCTGCTTTCTGCTGGGTGAACCATCCTCACAGTGCCTCTAATTGGGAAATTATTTTTTCCTCTTCCCAGCAGCACTTGGAGAGGGTGGTAGACAGAAAAGAAAAACAACGAAAAAAATCACATCTGTTTACAAAAATCCAGCTCTTTTCCCTGATTTTTATCAGGGGCAGACAGCTAACCCACACAACTGGGTGCTGGTGTCTGCCCAGCCCGGGGAAGGGCTGATCTGGGCGAGGTGCCTACCTGTGCTAGCTGTCTAGGGGAGCACAGCAGCCAAGGCAAGACAGCGTGGGCTGCAGTGGGGCCTGGCAAGCAGCAGCCCCAGGAGAGCTCATGTGGTTGTCAGAGCCGTTCCCAGCCAGTTCCATGGCTCCCTGTGCCAGCTGATGCACCCAGCCTCTGGACCCAGGGGATGGAGCTGTGGTGTTGGTGGGATGTGCTGCATGTGCTCCTTGCCTGGGGTGCAAAACTGTGCTAATCCCATCACCACTCCCACAGCGTTTGGATGCTCAGGGTGCCTGGCTCCAGCATGTGCATCCTGAACCATCCTCTGTCACCCGTTACCCAGAGCTGTGCCTGGAACTTTACTTTGGGTAAAACCTGTTGTGGGGGTTTTCCAACAGCATTCAGCCCTGGACATGCTCAGATGACTGCATGGTTGGGTGTCACTGATGCTGGGGGTGGGTCTGAGCCCCTCTTTCTGCTCTCCCTGAGCTGGGGGTGGGGGGGGGGGGTAAAGCTCTGCCCCACGTGCTGACTCTGGGAACCCAGCTGGCTGTGCTTTGCCTTGCTGCAGGCTGTTCCCTCTCCTCCTGGAACTCAGCGTCCCATTTAGTGGCATCTCCTCTTTTTCTTTAGTGCCAGACAAATCTGCCCTTGGGCCCTGCTTGGGCAAGTGGCTCCACAGCCACCTCCTCCAGAGGCTTCCTCCTGCTTCTTTTGCTAGCACAGTCTATGTGCTCACTGTGTAGGTTGGGTAGTTGTAGACCGTCTGAGTGCTGTGGTTTGCAACAGGATTAGGATCCTTAACAGGGAAATAATGACATTAGCCAATAAACCTAGAGCAACCTACATCCCTTCACATTATACTTCTTCTTCTTCAGGCTGAAGGAAACCTCTGAGGGTTTCCAAATACAGGCACAGTGTGGTAATCAACTCTGCAACATGCTGCTCTGGAGAGGGACATGAAAAAACCTAGGAAGACCCCACGTGTAGGTCACTCCCCTCTGTGCCCCCAGTGCTTGCTGTTCCTGTGCAGCATTGTTGGGATGGGAACTGAGGGTCCTTTCCCAGCAGCAGCAGCTCCACACAATTTGCAGAGCAGGGAAGAGGTTGCGAAAGACAATTTGGGAAGAATAAAAACCGTGTTGGAAATTTCACTACCAATATCTGTGACGCAGAGCCTGAGGCTCATGGCAGGCCATTGGGGTTTGGCAAGGAAAAGTCCTGCCTGCTGCCTCACGAGAGTGGTGGGGACCTCAGCTGGTTTCACTCCCAAGGCATGACTCCAGTCGTCTTGACTGGTACCAGGTCCACGTGTCTTTGCTCATGTTTGCAGACTTTGGAGAGTTGCATAATTTCCCCTTCCACTGCCACACTGGAGAGGGTGGACACTGGTGTTCTTCCCAGCTCCAGGGTCAGATTGCTCAGCCTTTGAAGATATTTCCTTGGAGTCCTTGATCCTGAATTTCTTGGCCTCTTTGAAGTTTCCCCTTGATGTTAGTGCATATCTGGGTGACTCAGTTCCCTCCCTCTCTGAGAGAGATCAGATCTTATTTGCCAACTTTATCTTACATCCCCCTGCTTAGATAACTGCCAGATATGTGGTCTCAGGCCACTGAGTCCAAAGGGTTCTGAGTTTCTGGGGCACTCTGCATGTACCAGCATCATCTCATTGCTTCTTGTTGGTAGCACATTTTCCTGGCATGGGGATCTTTGAGGCATCCCCTGCTTTCTCGATTTGAAATCCTACAGTCCACTCTCAGACACCCTAAAATTCCCACTAGCCTAAAAAAAACCCAAGGAATTTTATCCTAATTTTATCCCAGTTTTGCTGTGTGGGGCAGAGATGAGGTTGAAAGAGCTGAAACACCCCCCACAGGTTCTTAGAAAAGTCCCTTTCACCCTTTTTTTGGGTTTTTTTTGTCTCCTTCAGGAATTTCTCCTTTGCTCACATCCTTTCTGGAGAACTTTTCCAGCTGCCACTGTCTCCTGAGGGCTGCCATGGTCACCTCTAAGAGCAGGAATCAGCTTTGAATGCTTCAGACTGCTCAAGGCTTACACGATCCATGCACTGGGCTCTGATGTGCAACCTGCACCCCAGTTAGCATGAAGCCTACAGCAGACCTCGCTGCCATGCAGGGCTGGATTCAGACACAGGAATAGTGGGGAGGTGCCCTTATCTCACATCCACTGATTTAGGCCTTTAATCTGGGAGGAATTTGCTGCAGGTCACAGAAAGCCAGTGGACAATTCCAGGATACTCGATGGGTCCCAGCCCAGCAGCACCAGCCTCTTGGGCATGTTTTTTCACCAATAAAGATATTAATGCACTTCTGGCCAAGGAAGCCAGTCCCTCATCTTCCTCTCATACCCACTGACCTCTGAAACCTGGAACTCTTTGGAAGGAATGAGGATTTAAATGCTAAAAGCTGGAGGGCAGAAACCAGAGCCCATCCCTGGCTGTGCTGGCACTGCCATAATTAAGTGCCGTGGAGTGAGAAGGATGAGATGGAGAAACCCAAGATAAATAGGCTCATATTAGCACTGGGATCCTGAGCCAGATATTACTCTGCTCCTCTGTGAGAATAAACCCCCAGAGCCAGTGAGCTGGACTGCTTGCAGAGCTGCAACAAAGGATTCAAACGTGTTTCTTCTTGGAGCAGGATGAACTGAGCCATCCACAGCCCCATCCATCGGGCAGGTTCTCGGGCCCCCCTTTCCCTGCCTCCATGTAGAGCATCTCTGCTTCTCATCCACATGCACCATCCTCTTTGAAAGTGAAGCTTCCTGCTCCAGGCTATTTCTGACCTCCCAAGCCAGGCTGCCAAGCTCCCAGGGATGGCCAAGGCTGGCTGCTGGGGCAGGGCAGGGGATGCTGAAGGACACACTCCAGAGACCACATCTCTTTCCTCCTTGAAATGAGGCAAGATGCTTCAGCGGCTGCTGGGTGCGAGCGATGATGTTTTACCCACAAGGCAAGAGTTAAACAAGAAATTGTCACTGTTTGGCCCCCATTTTCAGGCATTCTGGTGTTTCTGCATGTGGATTTATTCCCTCCTATTCACACGGATGTATAACTAGGCAGCAGCTGTAATGTAATACCAGAGTCCTGTATATAACTCTGCAAACACCACTGCAGCAGGCCTATTATCGTGAGACCAATCTGAGCAGGAAATATTATCATTACCAGGGGGCATTATTTTTTCCAATCACACTTCATATCAGTTGTCATCAAACCCCGTGTTTTATATAGTGTTACAATAGCCACGGTTGCCATGAATTGTCTCTGGATGGACTGTAAGTATTAAAAACAAAATAAGAAGCATATGTTGGAATGTCTGAAACCAGCAGACGAAACTCAAGGCTTTGACAACGTTACGGGTTTTTTTGGAAGGAGCCAGATTTTAGCAATAACATTCCACTTTTGTTAGTCTACCCACCAGCATCTAACCTGCCCTATAACATCTCACTCGAGTTTACCATTTCCTTCACCTCCTGTTCCTCTCTCATGTAAACTCTCTGGCTTTTCTCCACCGTGGGGCTTGGAAGAGGAAGAGCTGAGGCTCCAGCCTCTCAGGTGCCAAGTGGAAATCTTCCTTCAGAGCAGACAGGCAAGAACAAATGGACGACCTGAGGAAAGTGCTTATCCATGGCTCCTTTTTTTTTCCCCTCTCTCCTCCTGCTCGAGCTGTAGCAAAATGTCAAAGGCATGATGCACACATTCCTTTGAAGCCATTCCATCTCCTGATGATCCATTTTGCTTACGAAAGGAATGTACACTCAGTGCTGTGATTTTTGTTGGAGGCCTGAACAGCAGTGTAATAACTGTGAGGAACTCTGCCAGGTTCCCCCCCCCCCCCCCCCCCCCCCCCCCCCCCTCCCACCAACACCCACCC
>JAOEGS010011633.1:0-38868 GCA_025447755.1 Corythornis vintsioides | reverse complement strand
CTTTTTTTTTCCAAAAGAAATGAACCCCCATTGTTTGGTTTTTTTTTGGGGGCCTAAAACCCCTGGTATAACCGGGAGGAACCCCCCCCGGTTCCCCCCCCCCCCCCCCCCCTTCCTTGCACATTCCAAAACTTCCAACCAGTGAGCAATAAATAGCAAAAAAATATTAATTACCCAAAGGAAGAATTCTCTCCTGAACAAATATTGGCTTTGTGACGAGAAGGAGCTTGTGAAATGTGTTTTTGCCTACCAAGCCCACTCAGTCTATTTCTGATTCCAGAAGAACATAATGACCTGTGTGCCAGATTTTATTTTGGCTTTTTTTTTTTTTTTTTGCATGGCCAGCACCGACTGTAACAAACATACAGGAAGGAAAACACTCTATTGTTGCTCTTGGTCTTTTGGTGGTTTTTGTTCTGTGCTTTAAGCTGTGCTTCTGGAGCTGCACAGAAAAAAAACCTGTTCTTTTTTAACCTGTTCATCAATTGTCCCAGCTTTTCCTGAATTCATTCACTGCTTAAAAATGATCAGTGAGCTGGGGAGAAATCACTTTTGAGCTATTATATGTCACAGACACACACAAGCACATACACACTTATATGTACATTCACAGACACACAAGCAGAGGTTTGACTCTGGAGCCACATGGGTTAATGTAGAAAAGCCTCCAGTCTCTGCTGCAAAGCAAAAATGATGGTGACCATCCCGTGCAAAGTGCTGTGCACAAGGCTCAGCCTTTGTCTGAAGAACTATGAAGGTGAATAACTGGTGGTTTAGGTCTGGTGGTGAACACCATCCACCCTCATCTCTGCCACCCACCCTCCAGGAGCTCAGCTCCAAGCTCTGCTGCTGAGATACTGCCAACAGCAGCTGTGGTGAGCATGGGAGGGGCTGAACTGGGACAGAAAAAGGGCCAGCTAACCCAGCAGCCAGCAGGAGCCAAGAGCAGATGCTATGGGAGGGATATAGGGATTGGGACAGGAGTTGATACTTCTCCCAAGATCTCCCCCAGACTCAGCCTTCCAGAGCTCAGAGGCTTCCTGAGCTGGATGTGGGTTTTCCCTGCTTAATAACACTTTTCCATCGACTTGTCCAAACTCCTCTTGAACCTGCAATCTATTTCCTGCAGGCCAGGAGGGAAGGAGGGGAATTGGGAAAAGGGAAAGTTTCTTCTCCCACTTTGGTCTGCTGGATGGAACCTCCTTCCTTCAAACCGAGGGGGAGGGGCAGCAGGGCACAGGCATCAGCAAAAGCAGCATTCAGCTCATGTCCCCTGCAGGCATCATTGTGGCTTTTTGATACTTAAAAGCCTCTGAGAAAGGTGGGGGACAGACTTTTTAATAGGACCTGTAGCAACAGGACAAGGGGTGATGGTTTTAAGCTAAAAGAGGATAGAAACGGGTTAGATAAAAGGAAAAAAATAATTACAATGAAGTTGATGAAACACTGGCACAGATCTGCCCAGAGAGATGGTAGGTAGGCTCTGAGCAACCTGCTCTAGATGCAGATGGCCCTGCTCACTGCAGAGGGTTAGACTAGACTTTAAAGGTCCCTTCCAACCCAAACTATTCTATGATTTAGATTGTGCATGGGAGGTTCCAGCTGCCTGCTGAGGGTGAATGAAGCATGTGCAGGAGGAGGGCTGTGAGCTCAACGCCTCTGCTGCTCAGGGAATCAAGACTTTGTGGCCAACCATCTCTGGATTTATTCCTTGCCTGGCTTGTTTTGGGGCAATTCTTTTGGAAAAACAAACAAACAGACAAGCACACAACATGAAATGCAGTGGGAGCAGAGAGAGGCACTTGGAGACGAGGAGTCAGGTCTGTGCTGCCCCAGGGTATGGCAACCAGGACATGGCAAGCCAGCCCTCTCCTGCAGAAGAGCACAGCAGTGACATTCTGAGTCTAAGAAAATGATGGCAGCCTTCCTGACAGCAAAGCCTTGCTCAAAAGACTCAGAGGAGACCACCCAGAAAGGACACGCCTGGAGATCCCCACGAGCAAAACTCTTACATCCTGAACTATCCCTCATCTAAGTTGCCCAAGGCAGGTCGAGATCCATTCATAGGTTGTGCCCTTCCCTGCTGCTGGGAGCCAGTTAGACTGTAAGAACAGTCAGCAGTTAGGAGCAGTTACATGGAATTATTTATCCACATAGAGATCTTTTCATGAACTGAATAGTAAATCTTTTCATTCAACAATTATTAGACAAGAGCTATTTGTTAATATGACATTTTTCAGCTGTATCAGTGAAAACATCCATCCGTTTAGTTTTTCACACACAGAAAACTTCTTTCTTCTTGTTTCCATAAAAGAGGGGGAGGATGAATGAAATCTGGCTCTATTTTTGTTGTTGTTGTTGTTTGGGGGTGTGTTTGGGAAACTAAAAAAAAAAAGAAGATCAAAATAAGATACTTCTGTGTCTTTAATTTAGGGGAAAAGCCATTTTTCCCATCCAAAATGGCTTGATTCAATCAATGCTGCCCAGCTCCAGTGTCATGCTTTGCTAATGAGATTTCAGGAGTTGTCTGGCACAGGGGATCACTCTGCCATGGCTGACCAGCTCCACTAAACGTTGTGGTTACACCACACAGTGAGATCACAACAGGGATGCTTGGTCTTCACAGATGGCTCCTGCAGGACCTGGCACAGTGCTGCAGGTTATTTTGCACATCTTTAAAACCTTTTCAGTTCCTCCGAGGAGCAAAAAGCCAGGGAGAGACTGGGAATAGGGTTGCAATGGTCAGCAGCATCCCCTGGGATGCTTTAGGGCAGAGATCCATCACCTTCCCCATGGCAGTGACTGTCTAACATGGGCAGGACACAGTCCTCTGCTTGTCATGTTTATTCTGGCCCCATGATGTGAAGTTACAATTTCTGACTGTTGCCTTTTCCCCCCCGCCCCCCCCCATGCTTTTCTACTCTTTCAACAGGATTCCTTTCCCCTTTGCCAGCAGTGAGAGTGGTTTACAAAGCCATTCAGCTGGAAAAACTGCCAAGAAATTAAAAATCAAGATCTAGTCAATTGTTTTCTGCCCCAAACCCCAAATTCTGGACTACCACCTGGGGGATTAGGTGCCATTATCTCCAACCACTGGGTATTCATATTCCCCCCTGGTGTTTCCCTGACCATCATGTGAGTCTTAGCAGAAGATAAATTTCTAATAGTTTGATGCTATTCTGGGGACTTCTGTGGTCTTCCCATGTAAAACTTCAGTTGCAACAATCCCTTTGAAATTTACTACACGCAGAGAAACAAACTGATTTGATAAACAGCCCTTGTTACACCAAAGTAAGAACAGACTTGATTTCTATCATGCAAAATCAGGTCTGGTGTTGGCATTTGAATTGCAAGCAGGAGGCTTCATGGGAAAGCCTGCTTGTTTGCAGCAGGTAGGATGTCTTTGAATATTTTGGGTGTGACTAATCTGACAAGAGCAGACACCTAAATTGCCCATCTGAGCACGTCTCCACAGCCTTCCTTTGCACTTGATGGAGATCTCATCAGGGGAGACCAGGAATCATCTCCTACACAAGCAGGTAGCTAAACCTGGCCTGATGCAGAGTCTCAGGTGGTTAGAAGAGGTGCTGGGTTGTAAAGCACGTGGAGGTAAATATGTTTTCTGGTTGGTTTTGGAGCAAATTCTGGTGTTCTGGTGTGCTGGAGGGCATGTTATCAGCAGAAATGATAAACCCAGACCTTGTGCCTCTGAGACAACAAACCTCTTGGTTCTGTGTGAAGTTTAACCTCAGCAGATCTGTGTTCAGTGTGAACTCTCTAATTTGATGTAAAGTATTCATGAACACAGAGTGGTTTATCATGTTGCCATCACTCAAGAGGTCACAGCCTTTGCTAGCTCAGGCTGAATGAGAGGCCTCATCTCTTCAGGGAGGACTTGGCCAAAAACTCTCTATTCTCAGTCAAACCTTGAGTTGTCAGCTGGGTGTCTTGGGGTAAGATATCCCCCTGCCTGGACCTGGTGGCCAGGGGGGTGTGTGACTGGAGGTGGTCTGGGAATGGTGCCATCCAAGCACCCCTGCCTGCCCTTATCCCTGCTCACCTTGGGGACTGGCAGAAGGACAGACCTCCCAAAATACCCACCAAAGCATTAAATCTTCAGCTGCCCAAGCAGCAGAGGGAAAAACATCCTGTCTTGCCAGCAGGAAGAAGTCTCTTCTTGGCCAAGGGATTCCTGTGAATGCCTTGGGGCAGGTGGGAATTGCAAGGAGTTTGGTTGAAAGATAAATCACCATTTTCCAACTGGCACCTGGAGCTGTTGATCCCCTGACTACACCTGGGTATCTCTGACAAAGATCCACTTTGCACCCATGCCCTGCTTTGAAACCCACCAAACACTGGCATTATTTCCACCTCCTGCCCTTCTCATGCCATGATGATCTGTGTTTGACCTGCTCACAGACTGAAGACTCAGCACTTAATCTCTCCTGGGAAGGCAGAGCCAGGCTGTCTTATCCCCTGTGCCCTGCATCCCCTAACACAGCGTGGTGCCAGTCACAAATTAACCTGAAATTCATGCAGCAGCAGACTTTCCAAAATTCAATCTCGACCCAGCCTCCCATTCTGAATAGATTGGTGGTTATTTCTGGGTGGGGTTTTGTTTGTTTGGTTGGTTAAAAAGAAAACAAACCCTAAACCATTGAAAACCGTTAAAGGGAAATTGCAAATCTTATGCTTGTCTGAACAGGAGTCACTCTGGGCAACACACTACAGACATATCCATTTCTGAGAGCTATCCCCCCCATCCCTCACCCTGTGCATGCTCAGATGAGGAATGCTCTGTTTTGGCTCATTCCCATCCAATACCCACACTCCATATCAGAGATGCACTAGTTAAGGTGGAGGAAATGAAGGTGACCTCTACTAGTTCAGGTCTTTATGCAATTTGAGATGGTCATTAGTCACATATTTTGGCATGCTGCGAATTAGAGAGACTCAGGCTCCAGAGTATCTCAGACCTTTTGTTTGATCTTTTGTTCTGAACACCCAGCAAGGTTGTTTTATTCATCTGACTCTTCAAATGGATTACTTTAGACTATTTTAAACAAATCTGTATGTATTCTCTGTCTCTTTTGGCTAATAACGTATGGAAAGTCCTTCCCGACTTGATGGCAAAAATGTTTCTCATCTATTAATCAAGCCATTGATTTAGGAATTTTGCTCAGGGAAAGATCTTGGCCCTCATGCAGGGAAAGGACCATAAATCTGCAAGAGGAAGAACTTCTGGGGCTCTGTTACTCATCCTCTTCCTGCCGGTGCAAACAGAGGGAATTTTGCAGAGCAGATGCCAGAGTCAGCAGCACAAGAGCAGCAGGGAAATCCCTGTTTCCCTCTTGGCATGGAGGAAACACAATTTGAACGTGTTTGGCTGGAATTGAGAAGGAAAAGGCACAAAGCAAGGTGAAAATCAGCCCTGGGCTCTGCAGTTTGTGCTGACACACACTCACTGACAGACGACAGAAAACGCTGCTGTTGGGACACCCAGACTTGTTCCCACTCATGGGTCGAAATGCTGCAGGATGAGATGCCAGCACATTTCCCTTTGCAATGCACCCAGACCCACACCACCTCCCTAAAATCCCATAGCAAGGCTTCCCTCCTCCTTCCCTCCTCCTCCAGCATCACCTCATCCCACCCTGGCTGGGGCTTTCACCACAGCTGAGCTGCCTCTGGGGACAAAAACCTCCTCAGTAGGGAAAAAACCTGGGAGCTGCAATGGGGAATGAGCAGCCAGGGGCTGGGAGCAGTGCTGGTGTTGTGCCTGTGGAGCTAAAAGGGCTGTGTCCAGCTGATTTGAGTAAGTTATTTGACTCTTAAACACATCTTCCTGTCAGGGACAACATTGCTCAAGACCTAAAGGGCCAGTAATTGCTTTTTGAAGCTGACTTTTTTTTTTGTGTGTGGGCCTACCCATTTTTTTTTGCCTCTGTTCTAAATTGCACAACTCCCACTGACTTACTAGAAATATTAAGAACTAATGACTCAATTCCTAAGAATAATTTCGGGTGTCTCTATTTATAGGTACTAGCCCTAAGCTCAAAAGCATTGACAACACCCAATCTTCCAGTTTTCCATCATTTTAATATCACACCGGAATAACCTGGAAATCAACACCTCCCACTGGTCCTTGCATCTGGATATCTGCCCTTTCTAACCCAGATAGCTCCAGCACTTCTCAGGAAGGGACAGGAACCACCATTTCCAGGAAGCTCAGTTTAAAATAGGGGTGGAGGTGCTGGTGGACAGATGCAAACTCATCCTTCAGTGGTGGATCAGAGGCATCAGAGAGCACTTCTGAACTGCAGCTGGTGGGCTGGGTGTGTTGCTGTTGGAAATGGTGTGTTGAGGGGTTCAGGGGGTGGAGAGGTAGAGGATGAGGAAGGAAAGGATGAAGAAACAAGACATGGAGCTCACAGGCAGGTCACAGCAAGGCAGCCTTCAAGTTATTTTAGTTTATGGCAACCAAAGTACCTTCAAAATTCCCCAAACCTGAATGATAAGATCCACCTCTATCACTTTTGACTGCACTTTTCAAAGGTGACCAATGATCTTTAGAGGACAAATATTAGACTGGCATCAAAAAACCTGAGGCTAGAAAATCTTTCTTGGGCATTTAGACCAAAGAAATGAGTAGTGTGTACCTGTAAGCACAGTGAAAATGAACAGCTGCACAATTCCAAAGCTCTGCAGAAAGTAGATGCATCTATTGTTGTTACAGATCTCCCAGGCTATTTAGGACTACAGGATACCTGTCACTGGAGGCCAAAAACCCTGCTTGCTCATATGTAGAGGGGTGATCCCCTCACCAAGCTGTTGGTGGAAGGCTGGGCTGTATTTGCCCCTCTGTGGTGCTCAGCTTGGCCTTTCCACACCCACAGCCATGGCCAGCACACTGGTGAGAGGCTACAGAGCACATCAGTGACTTCGTGCCAAGCCACGTTCACCAGCTCTTTGGCAATCCTCTGCTGAACACCCCTGTTGCCCTTCCTCTGTCCTGCCGTGGGCCCAGAGGTGAGAGGCAGGATGCTGCTGAGGCCAGAGTGTGACTCATCCTCTGGGAAACTGAGCTGCTGTGGTTTTCTGATGAGAAATCCCAGCACTCAGGGCTTTTTATCTCCTTTTTTGTCTTTTTTTAATTAATTTTTTTGGGGGGCCATGAAGGACAGTGGCACTTAAATGAAGGTCACATCAGGTTTGCAGGAAAGAGGGGCACTGCAGGAGTCCCAGTGCTTCCCCCCTGCTTGCAGAATATTGCCTTCACAGGTAATAAAAGCTCATTTTTTTGGGCAAAGAGGAATAATATCAAATAAAATGCCTCTCCTAACAGCTCACTGGCAGCAGTTTTTTTCTCAGAAGGCTTTGCCTGTCCTGAAATGGTGGCTTTGAACAATATTATTCCAATCAAATGTTTGGCTGTTGCAGGATATTGCAAGCAAGCTGGGATACACGTGGAGCAAAGCAGGTTTGCAACAGCAGCATTTCCCTTTACAAAATCAATGGTGTGTCTTTCCTCAGAGAGTTTTCAGTTTTGAACTTTTTTTTTTTCCTTTTTTTTCCCCCACCAGTTCTGTTTAATGAGTGGTTCAGGGAGCAGAAGCAGCCCATCTCTGATTTTTTAGAAGAGGTGAAATAAGCATTTCAGTAACAGCACCTCCCTGCCACATCAGGTGCTGTGAACCTGTTGCTATTAGGAATTATTACTCATTAGTCTAGTCATTAGTCATTTAGCTTTGCCAACAGCACTGACACATGTGCCTGGATAGGTTACTCTTTTCACTGCAAATCTTTTCCTCAGCACCCTCTCTGAGGATCCTCCTGTGATCAGCCAGCCAACACACTCCAGAGCCAGCTTGCTAACCTCTCCTGCTCAGGGGAACATGAGTTAGCACTGACCTAATACTTACACAAGCTCATTTTGGCATCACCAGGGTAAGGAGGTTGGCCAACAGCATTGAGATGGGGAGGAAAGTGGCCTCCAAGAGGGGTTACAGTGGCTGTCAGGGGAAAGGCTGGTGGGACCCGGCATCTTCTGGCAGCATGGAAGGTCTCAGAGGGGATGTGAACCCACAGCCCTAGCTCCTGTGAGTTGGGAACTTGCCCAAGAGCCTTCTTGGTGGCATCTGCCAGAGGAAATAAAGCAGGAGGACAAGAAAATTCAACCCCTTTTTCTAAGAGGTGAAAGATTGGAGTAAATATTTCACATTATGGCCAACAACAGGGTTAAAAAGAAAGGGGAGTCATGGCTGCTAACACACCCCCGTGACAGGACAGTGGTGGTGAGCAGGTCTGGAGAGGGAGAGTGTGGCTGAGTCCCTCCCAGACACTACTCAGCTTTTGCAGGAGAGGTGACCCGACTGGCAGGGCTGGTGTAGAGATGGTTCAGGGTCGTGCAGGTGTTTCCCTCTAACAGGTACCTTTGCAGCCTCAGTGACCATCTGGTTACTATAAAGAATGGTTTATGGGATCTCATCCTGTGCTTTGACTACTAGAACATAAGTATTGAGAGCCTGGGAGTTATGGCTTCATAAAAATAACAGCTTAATAACGAGAATGACTTTCTCCTTCCAGACATGGCAAATTCAGGTGTGTTTCCCCCCTCCATTAAGGATTGTAAAATGAGACAAAAGAGACCCAGGCATCTAGGGGGGGGGAAAACCAGCCCCCAAAACCTCTCAGATCTCTCTCTTCAAGCACAGCTTGAAGCTGTTTGCAGGGCAGGAATGCCAACCTCCATTTGAAGAAAGGGAAACTGAGGCACGGGGCTGGGAAATAACTTGACCAGCCTGGTCCAGAGCAGTCAGTGGTCAGAGCAGGAACAGCATCCTCAGCTGCACCTCTCACTCCAGTCTGCACTGCTCTAATTAAAAATACCAGCACAGCTACCCAAGAGCTGACCCCTTTATCACAGCTATATTTAGGCTAAGTCTTGGTCTTCTAAACTCCTTTTGTATTTCCAGAAACCAATGATCTCTTTCAGACACCATTTGCCAGTGTTTTATAGGGTAGCAGGGCAGTGTGCAAATAAATGACTTTCTCATTTCAAGAAGTAGCTGCTGGATCTGACCCAAGTTTGCTTTTTTTTTTCTTTTTCACAAAAGTAAGGATGGGGGAGGATCTTCTGCTGGACATTTCTTTAGGACACTGGTATCTTGGATATGTGAAATCAATGGTTTTTGAGGTTTTTTTTGGGTGTTCCTCTCAACAACATGCTCTGAATATCTTCTTGCAAAAAAATCCAACTTTTCAAGCATTTGAATGAAAGTTTGCAATCGAGAGAGCTGAGTTTTTGTGGGGAATCAGAAGAGTACACAGAACACCTCAGTTCAAATTAAACTACATATCCCTGCTACATTTAGTCCTATACACTATCAGCACAGGATAGCTGCACACAGCCTGTAAGCTCTTTAAATTGAGCTTTTAAAGACAATGGCAATTACTGTGAGGGGAAATCTGCAGATATTTGCTTTCTTAAATATCAGGAAAGAGTTGACTGTATTATGGACATCAGCACTATGCATTAAATGCTCCTCAACTCTGCAGGCAAAGAGCAAGACACGGAGCACACGTGCTATGCAGGAGGAAGAATGAACATGTTTAAGATGTCAGCCCAGGTCTTGGAAGACCCACTTTTGGTTTTGGCTGCTGCAGCCAACCTGCACAACCTGAGGAAAGCCAAAGTGCCTCAGTTGCAGTGAAATGGAGCTGCCAGGAGGGTAACTGTGAGACAGTGGGTTGGGGGGTATGCTGGTAAGACACAGACAATTGGAAGGGAGTCATCTGCCCTGATTCTAAGGTTCTGTAACACAAACGTTTCCATCTCAGTCAGCCAGACAATAATCTCATCTGAAGACAGGGGGCTGGGTTAGGTGAATCATCCTCTGGAGGTACAAAGCCATGGGACAGACACAGAACGTCCAAGACAGCCTTGGAGAAGCAGAACCAGCCAACCCTCCACAGGGATGGCCAAGACTGCAGCTTCATGTGGAGTGGAGAACACCCAGGCATCTGGTCCTTCCCAGACCCTCTGTCTGCAAACTAATTATCAAAGAGTAGAGCCATCATGAAAAGACACCCAGCCCAGACCCAGGGGACACAAGTCAGGCAGTCAGACCCTTCTAGCTTTAATAACCTGCTCAGATAGCACAAAGATTAGCAACCCGTGGAGGGGGAAGTCCTGAGGTCCTGGAGACAGGGAGGGCATCGCAGCTCCCATCGTTTGTCTGCCAAGGAAAACTCCCTCTCTTTTATTTTCTTGTTAGAGGAGCCAGTTTGTGATGTCCTGAGATAGGCTGGGGGAGCTCAGAGCTGGCCAGGATGCTGGAGACCATTGGCTGCACGTTTGGGAGGAGGCAGGGGTGGGATTATCTTTCTTATGCCTCCAGTTTGACCTCTTTGCCAGCAGATTGTTCTGATTTTCCACATGGAGGAATCTAGGGACCCTCTCGAAAGTTCAAACTCCCGGCATCTTCCCCAGGGGCAGCAGCAGAGCTCTGGGTTGTGTCCCCCAGGGAGCTGCACTGCAGAGCTGCCACCACAGACTCAGCTGCTTCAGGCACACACGTGGGCATTTCACTGCTTTTATACTGGCCAGTGTGGGGGTTTGCTAGGAAAAAATTTCCATGGAAAACTAGGAATTCGTGTTTGCATTTTCTGCTGGTTTTACCACCTCGGCAGAAGACCTGGGGGCAGTTGCTGCCATGATTTCAAGTCAAATAATTTCCATTTTTCTTATTGCAACAGATTTTTCTTTCAAAATCTGTGTGCAGTTAACAAAACTTGCAAGTGAAAAACCCAAGAAACAGGTTTTTTTTTTTCTTTCAGACTTTTGCTTAGCTCAGAAAATTGAAACATTTACCTCTAGAGGTGACCCAAATTCCTAATTATTTAATTTTTTTTAAACTTCTTTGCTTCATCCAGAAAAGCAGAAAGATCAGTCTGTGCACTGCTTCATCTGACAACCTCGTTGAGTTCTACAAGAATCTGGACTTGGATTAACCAAGTTTTGCCCAGTGATTCAATGCAGTAAACCCCACGGGAATATCAAGTCCTCTCCTTCTGCCTTTTCCAGCTCAGGGAAGCAGTGAGGCATCTAAAACCAGAATTTCCCAGTCTGTGGCTGGAACACAGAGGTTCTACAATCACCTATCTTAATAACAGGTCTTACCCAGCCCAGGAGTGCTCTGTGGCATGCAGGGTATTGCTCCATCTGCCCTGGCTGCAAACATTTATTATTCTCGGTGACACACGCTGGAAAACTGCACTGAGGTAACGACGCCTCGTTAGCAATTTCCATTCAGATGAGCTGAAGGAATTAATGAATTTGGAAGATCTCAGATCTTTGGAGATAGGGACAGGCGATGGCACGCTTTAAAATAATCACTCTCAACTGTGCACAAGCTTGAAACCACCCCACTAATCATCGGCAATCTAAGTGCTTATCAGGGCAGAGGGAGAGCTCCAGCACCATTCAAACTCTCTAATAATGGTAAATGATTCCACAAATGCACGTGTTCGGGACTCGGACTCCTTCCAACGCTAAGTGCTTATGAAAACCTGAAGTGCTCCACTGGTTTTAAATCACTGTGCAGGGCTGACTGATTTAAACTACCAGAACACTTCTCTTTTTCTTTCATTTTCTTCAACCTCTCCCCTCCTTTCCTTTTCTTTTTTTTTCTTTTTTTTTTTTTTTTATGAACACTTCGCTTTGTAAGCAAGTCAAACACTTGAGTTTGGTGGTTCCAACCATATTGAAGCGATTGAGAGAGAAGAAACAGTAAATTACGGTGGAAAACCCTTTTGTTTCAGAGCGTTTAAGAAGCGAAGATTGCTGCTGGAGCTGGGATGTATTAGCGAGGGCTGGGAGACAGCGCTGGGCTGCAGGCACGGCCGCTTATCTGTGTGATCACATACCTGCTGCGGGACAGATCTGCCCTGTGCTGCTCCCTACCCTGCACCTTTGATGTGCTCAGTTGGGTTTTTTTTTTCTCTCTGCTTCTTCCTGGCCTTTTTGCTTCAGCTGGAAAAATTCCTCGGCTTGTCGGTGCAGTGCTAAATCCTGAAATTTCAGTGTCGTTCGTGGAAAGGGGAAAAGAGGCAGCACCCCCCACCTCACACACACACCCTCCCCCACCGCCGGGCTCTGGAAAGCAGCAGCGCTGCAGTTCTTGGCACTCACCAACACCCCACAGCATCACTACCCGAAAGTGAAACTTTCTGGTGAATTCTTACCTCGCAAAAGATGGGATGAAAACCGAAGCAGTCAGCATAAATAATGGAAAAGTGAATTAGGCTTTAAAAATTCTGTCCTGTTTAATAATTCAGAATGATTCTAAAATGCTGAAAGGAACGTCTTTTTTTTTTTTTTTTTTTTTTTTTTTAAATTACTTCTACCCTGGCAAATTCCCATCAGTGCACACACATCTCCATCAAAAATCACCAGCTGCAGTAGTGTGGGACAGGAGGCAAAGAGCATCCTTTTGGGTGCTTGTTCACACCAATGACCTGTGCAGCCTCCCCACACCTATGGCCATGCCAGGAAGGGAGGAGATGCCTCAGCCCCTGGGACCAGATCCCTGCTCCTGGCCACAGCCACGTTCTGCCTTGAATAAAACATTCAAAAGCAAAGTCCCTCGGAGCCAGTAAATCGAAGCTGCTTGTCACCACTGCTGGGAAATGAGTGCAGTGGGGAGGAAACCCAGCTGATGGTCCCAGGCATGAGCTGAGGTTTCCCTCTCATGTCATGTGGCAAGGTTGAGGGACTGATACAGGCACAGCCAGTGGGGGAAATGAGGACATGGGAGCATGCCAGGGTGAGTGCTGAAGACAATGTTGGCAGAGCCTGAGCAATGAGTTCTGCCTTCTTAAAACGATAGCAATCCTTGTTGAGTGATGCAGGTTGTGCATACTACTCCCTCCCTCCCTCAGGATGCTGAAGGTGGAGAGAGGTGTCAGCTGCTGCTGGCACTGACTTGCCAGTGAAGGCTGAAAGACAGGCACACCATCAGAGTTCCATCACTGAGAGCCACGTCTTCCTTCTACTGGAACAAGAATCTTTGATGGTGAGAGGGAGGAATATCACCCAGGTGATGCTTTCCAAGAAACAGGCAACCAAATGGCAGGTGGGTGAGGAGCAAAGCTCTGGAGATGTCAGAAAAGGAGGAGAGCAGATGGCAGGAGAAGAGTGGTAGGTATCTCAACTGGTAGCTAAGTTCTCTAGGCATTTGAGGGTCCAAGTGAGTCAGGAGCACTGGCATGGAGAGAAGCAACGAGGCTGAGGCAGGGAGCAGGATGGTGGAGCAGCTGAGAAGGGAACAGCTTGGGAGCAGCAGGAGAAAATGCACAAAGGGCTCTTTTGTAACTGGGAGGTGAGCATGGCTCCACTTGGGAGACTCCAACCTGTGGTCACAGGAGCCAGGCTGTGCTCTGAGGTTGCAGCCAGGCTCATTTAGTGTTTTGCAAGGCCATAATTTACAAGCAAATATAAATAGTGGCCACCCACAGACTATACCCAACTGCTGCAACGTGCCAGCAGAGCTGGAGGGTGGGGGAACACGCTCACCCCTCGGCCACCACCTTCACCCTGCTAGCTGGCTTGCTGTTGCCAAGCCCATGATGGCCAACTGCTTTGTGGCTGCCTAGAAGCAAGTAATTTATATGGTTTTTTGTAGAGACACAACTGGAGATGCCAGCCAAGCACACAGGAATAAATTAGGCTCAGATTCCATTGCCAGAACAGAAAGAAAAAAAAGAGGCACTAGTTTCTGGGCTAGCCATGCTCCAACCCCACCACACCAGCAAGGACGAGGCCTTCTGAGTGTTGAGGAACTGCTGCTATTGTCATGCTCACCTCTTGCCAGGGTAGCTCAATGTGGGGAAAGCTCTCCTCTGTCAGAGGAGGCATGGCAGGGCAGTCTGCTCCAAACCCTGCCTGGACTTGCTGGGGGACAGGAGGAAACATCTCTTCAATTGATTTCCCAGTTCCCACATCCATCAAGTGAGTGCAGCCATTCCCATTTCCTTTGCAAAATGCCTCCAGCAGGAAAAAATAGTGTTAAGAACAAAGTGTGAGAAAAACAGAGTTTTCTTTGGCCCTGTTAAAACTACTGGGAGAAAATGCAGCTGTGCAGGAGCATTTAGCAAATTATTTTCTTTGCACAGCCTCACCTTTTTGTACCAACCAATCTTCATGAGCCACCCTCAGCCAATTGCAACTCACAGACATCCTCACTACCACCACTGGCACATTAGGATGGTCCTGAGTCCAAAACAAGCTTCTTTCCATTGGGTGAAGGCTCCTGGGGATATAGGAACGATGCCACAGTCTTGCAGAGAGGCCATTTTGGGGTCCAGGTTGGCACCCCCACACTCTGCCATCCCATGCTGTGCTGATGTAACCCTACATCTGTGCATTTTGCTCCACAGGTGAACCCCCAGAGATCAGACCTTTCCTTCCCTCTGATTTTCAGGACCTCAAACATGTCCCAGAGGACATTCAAGGATCCTGGTTTCTCTTAGGTCTGGAGGAAGTTGTCCTCACCCAAAAGAAGCACCAGGGCACAGATTAAACCCTCTCAACCTTAGCTGCCTCATAAAGGGAGCAGCTCATGACAGGAGAGAGCTCTTTTGTTTTGGACAGCAGCTGGAATCTCCACATCAAGCACATGTTGGAATTTCTAAGTGGCCATTTAGCCATATTCTGACAGCAGAAGGAGCAAGCTCGGGGTGGCAGCCAGGCCTATTTCTAGAGAGGAGCTTTGAGGTAATATCCTTACCTTGGATGCACTGCCTCCACTTAAGAGCCCAGCTTATGGGAGAAAGTGATGCCAGACAGGCAGACAGCAAGGAAGGAAAAGAGTCACAGCTCACTCTGCCCGGCTGGCTTTGAATCAGAACAAATTCAGTTATACAACAACAACAGAAACCTCAGAAAACTCAGTTTCTTCCCAGCTCTATCACAAAAAAAAGAAAAGGAATGGCAGAAGATGAAGAGCTGCAGAGGTTCCCCGGGTCAAACCTGCATTAGCAGATCAAGTTAATGTATCACTGCTGTGGCAGGACAGGAGTGTTGGGAAACCATGACCTATCTGGGAGGTCAGAGCTTAGCCCACAGAGGTTGATGACCTTTTTGTTGACGCTACTAGTGACACTCAATGGCTTAGGAGAGCTCTTGGAACACTCTTTGGGTCTGAATCATGAATTGAAGCTGTCCCCTGTATTGCATCAAATAGTGATGCTTTATTTCTGCTGAGGCCAATGTGTTTGGTAAAACTCCAGCAGTGTCAGCTTTGGTGTCCTGTGTGGATGGGCTGGGATCCAAGTCCATCTGAAAGCAGAGGAGTTTGTTGCTGGTCTGGGACACCTGAGAAACGTGGATTTTTCCGTAATAAACAGGAGTCAGGAACCCATGGAAAGCATGAGAAGGGGAGAGGACACTGAGGTGGTGGTAAAACCTCTTCATTTAGCAAAGGTCTTTGAAGGGTTATACTCAGAATAACAGGGTGTTTTGGTCATGACCTGTAGATAAGATATCCACAGGTGAACTGTGGCTTGGACCAAGGCACAATGGGATAAAAATCATCTCACAGCCAAAAAAAAAATAATCTAAATGTAGCCATTTCATTTAAATGTATTGTCTACACTACAGGTAAATCAGCTCTGAGTCCTGAGCTCCCATTGCTGCCTGGAGAGGGATCACACTGTCCAAACGTGGGTGGTGACCTTCAGGTATGTGGAAAAGATAAGGTGGGTTGAATAGCCCCAGGTGGGTGCCTTCACCAGAAAGTGCTTTCCTCTTGCTCTAATGAAGAAGGAATATGTATGACTGCTCCTGTAGGACCCAAGCCAAGATGTACCAGCCCTCAGAGAGGTTTGAAGAGCAGCTGAAGGTTAGGGTTCAGAGCAGGGCTTTTCATTGCCTTGGCTCACCCCTGCTTCTCAGAGAGGAGCTCATACTGGTTCTGTGTTTGGGCTAGTCCAGATGGATTCATGACATGTCCTGTGTACCCAGCTCTGCCCAGGAGCAAGGACCACAAGGCACATCTCAGGCACCTCACACAACCTCAGAGACCCACACAGGCCACCCCCAGCACTGATTCTTCCAAAGGAAGGATGTTCCCTTACAGCAGCTGTTGGGTTTGGTTCACCACTCAGGTGTGAGGAACCAAGCCAATGCACCCTGAACCTTTAGTTCATAGGTGGTGTTCTTCTGAAGCTCCTCCTCCACAGAGGTACAATGCTCTCTGAGTTAGGGGACATTATATCTGTCAGGAAAGAGTATTCCTAGGAATCTCCCTCCCAGCATGGAAGCTGCTCTGAGAAGCTTCCTTTAGTTCCCAGCAGCACATGGGAGTGGGGGAAATAGCCCTCTGAGATAACTCTGAGCCCTTTACCTCTTTTCCAAGTTAAAGTTGCTACTGTTGTTGCTGCAGGGACAGCTGAAAAAATCCTGATGTGGGAGGGAAGGAGAAGCTGGCAGGAATCCAGAGTCAGCTTCTGCCGTGAGGGGAGAGCCCTGCTTTCCAACAGATGCTTGGCTTTTACAGCTCCCAGAGCCCAGTTCCCTTATCTTCCTAAGACATCTCTGGCTACTCCTTTTCTGACTGCATTAAACAGAAGCAGGGACTGAGCTGGGAATATGTACATCTTAAAATATGCACATCAAACTCAGCATATAGAGAAGAAAACCTGTATGTGTACACACACACACACACACGTGCAAATTACATGCATGTTGAGCTGCTTCAAATGGCCAGTTTCTTAAGGCTGGTAGCAGTTACAAGCCAAAAAAAAAAAAAAGTTGAAAGAATTTAAGTAAAAATGTGACTGATAATTAAAAATTCAGTGGAACATATTTTGTTCTCACCCCAAAACCCCCCAGCTGAGACACTGACTGAGGTGGAGGAGTGATTATGCACTAGCTATAGGGTAATGTCTGGGTGCCCACACCCAGACATGACACAGAGGAAAAAGCAAGCTGGTCTGAACAATAGAATCATAGACTTGCTTTGGTTAGAAGACACTTTTAAGATCATCAAGTCCAACTGATAACCCAGCACTGCCAAGTCCAGCACTAACCCATGTCCTTCAGCACCACATCTCCACAGTTATGAACACCTCCAGTCACAGCAACTCCACCATCACCCTGGGCAGCCTGGGCCAGGGCTTGACAACCCTTTCAGGGCAGAAATTTTTCCTCATGTCCAACCTAAACCTCTGCTGTTACAACTTGAGGTCATCTCCTCTTGTCCTACCACTTGTTACTTGGGAAACCAGACTGATCCCCACTCCAACCTCCTTTCAGGGAGTTGCCAGGAGCCTTCTTTTCTCCAGGCTAAACAACTCCAGATCTCTCAGCTGCTCCTCATTGTTGTTCTGTAGACCCTGCACCAGCTTCACTGCCCTTCTTTCAGCATACTCCAGGATCTCAGTGTCCTCAGAGTGAGGAGCTCCAAAGTGAGCCCAATATTCAAATTGCAGCCTCAATATGTCAAACTGGGAAGTCAGAAATGGTAGGTTATTGATAAAAGATGCAGAAGGTCAAAGGAGAAAACTGCTCACTAAATATCTCTGTACTGTGTTGGTGAGAAAGGCCAGTGACAGTCTTATTCTGTGTTGAAAATTAAATACCTCTGATCTGCTAATACTTGTGGTCATTAAGCTGCAAATAACTAAATCTAAATGGATAACTTGAACCCCAGGATTTTCACCAAGCTGCCTGAGGGGTGTTAATATTGAATATCATTATTTCCAGGGTGCCTGTGAGTTGGGGTTGGAGACTGTACCAAATGTTGGCACAATAATAAGCTGCTGATACCTACATCATTTCAAATTTGCTAGATTAATAAAGATGCTAATGCAGTGAATGCCAGCTGATGACAGGAGATGCTGTCAAAGTAAACTTACCTGTTTGCTGTTGATAGGAACAAGAGTGCTAATAGAGTTGGCACTTCATAAATTGTCAGTAGCACAGGGTATTTTAAGCTGATTAAATCCCTTTAGCATACAGAAAATCTGTTAAGAACTGGACATTTGATAGATCTCAACTCCTAACAGGAGGCAGTTCATTGAACTCCTGTGCTTCTTGGGGCACTCTAGATCTCAGTTTTTGGCCGTGCACTTGAGTCCTTTTTACTGCTGTTCTGGAGAGAAGCTCGTTACCAGAGTCTGCAAATGGTGGGGAAACCTGGGGAGTGCCAAAGAAAGAAGAGGTTGGGGTGCTGGGTACCCTTGCTTGCTATGTTCATTGAAGGCAAACCGTGTTTAATACACATGGCACCTTCATCCCACAACGAATGAAGATTTCTCTGCACACTTACTCTACAGAACAGTACCCCAGGAAGCAGAAATGTTGGAGAATATCTTCCAGGGGTTTAGATGGTTCATGAAGGTGAAAAGCAGGCCACTGGGAAGAAGCACAGTGGTCTGTACCCAACATAGATCTGACAGGTATGAGATTTGGCTCAGTTGTACTTCTGCAGTTGAAGAAGTGCTCATAATTTGGAGGAAATCACAGGGTTGATAAAAGGCTTTCAATATATGTGGGCTACGCTGGAAGGCTTAAAGGGACCTCAAGATGTCTAGAAAAGCAGATAAGGAGCAACTGAACTCTGGTGAGTCTTCAAAAGATAAGATCAGACATCAACAAAAAAAAATAAGCTGAACAAATTCATTTTAGAAACTACGTTCATTGCAGAAACATTTTAGAAACAACATATTTTTCAGCAATAAGACCTATCAAGTGCAGGAGTCATTTTCTAAGGTTTCTATTTGTATTTCCATCCATAGATATAAAAACAAACAAACAGACAGAACAGTTTGTTTTTTGTTTGTTTGGGGCTTTTTTCCAAATAGATATTTTTATTGGAATAACAAAACCAAGAATAATTTCCTCCATACCTTATAGTTAATAAATTGAAATACAATATAAATCTATTAATATTTACCTGGAAGACCATGAAGCAACCTACTCTGTCTCCTAGCTTTGTAACAGAAGAGCAGCATCAAATCAATCAGCTGCTTGAAAATTCACTGCTAAATCAGTTTTTCTGCAGGTCAGTCTTTATCTGCCAGTGATGGAAACTGCCCCACTGTATTTTATCATTTTGCTTTTCAGGTCCTGCTGGAATTAGTCAGATTAGGTGGTGTACCTGAAACCTCAGGTGGCCTCATCTAAATGCAATAGTTGAAGAGAAGAGAGAAAAGAAATCTGGAGTCATTCTATGAGGTTCTCTAGTCTGGCTTTTCTGAATCATCAATTAATGACATACTTAATCACATTAATGTTTTCTCTACACCTGATCAGACTTGTTTGTGTGCTTGACTACTTTACTATGTTGACCTACTATTTAATGTAAACCAGATATATGTGAACTTCACTGAGCTCAGATAAATGTGTCTTCTGAAGCACTAATGGTTACTGTGCCACAAGCAAGAGCAGAACATGATATCTAGATTTTTTTTTTGTAATTAATTAGTGTGTCAGGCTTATTTTTAAAAAGGAGAAACCTGAGCCTAACTTTGCCTGTCAAGCAAAAAATACTACAGCTAGATAGATTTTCCAAAGCATGAAACTCAAGAGGAGTTAGGTTTCCCTTTGTGCCTTTGAAGAGCTCTCCTTCGTGTGCAAGAGCTTCATCTTGGTTAATACACTCCAGACACCCACAGCCAGTCCTGGCACCTTTTGCTCTGTTGCCAGGAATCACCATGACTGTCAAAGCCTCCTATGCTGCTCCAAAGGCACAGGCCAGCCAGTGGTAACTGCAGCATCTCTAAGCTTCGTAGCAACACTTTTTTTTCCCCCCTCATATTTAAAGACTCAGTCACAAAGATGCCTTTGGCTGTGCACTGAAAAGCAGAGCACAATATGATGGCTCTGACCTAGTTCTGTATCGTGGCACACGTGTCTGCTTGACAGAGCTTTCTGAAGGGCCCTGGAGTTTTCCAGCCAGCTGGGCTCAGGCCGGTGGATATTTGCTGGTGGATGTGGCAAGGGGTCTTTCCTGACTCTTCAGTCAGGCCCTAGCAAGCTTTGAGTGTAAGCTGCTCTGGTTTTGATTAGGTAAGCAGGGTCTGGGTGGGTTGCATGTCATATCCGTGTAAAACATCTTATTTTCTCATTCTCAGCAGTGATTCTAACACAGCTGCTTTGCTTTGTAAGAAAAGGGAAATTCTCCATGTCACTGACCGTCGCAGGATGCAAAGAAGGAGAAATCTCTTGTAGTGCAAACCCAGATGTTTTTTTGCAGTGGATTTCAGATGAATGGAAGGAAAAAAAAAATTATCTTTAGATTTACTGGTAAGATAAACCTTATTAAATGAGTGACTGGTTGTGGGAAAATGATGGAAGCAAACATGTGAAAATGCTAAACCCAAGTCTGGAAGCAGCTTACAGGAAACATACTTCACTTCTTTTTTTAGGTTTAGTTTCTTCTTCTGCTGGGGAGGACTCTGATTTGCTTTGGAATCTCAATATGCTTTGCCTTGTGTGTGTCTTAAAACCTTCAAGTGTCCTGAGAGGACATTTCCACCTCCCCCTAAAAAAGACATTTCCACACTGCTCAGAGCCTCATGCACCCTGGTTTTGAACACTTCTGAGCATGGGGCATCCACAACTTTCCTGGGTAACCTGTGCCAGTGTCTCACCAGCCTCATAGTAAAGAATTTCTTCCTAACATCTAAATCTACCCTCTTTCTGTTCAAAGTCATCACTCCTTGTCCTATCAGTACACTCCCTGATGAAGTGTCCCTCCCCATCTTTCCTGTAGACCCCCTTTAAGCTCTGAAAAGCAGCCATAAGGTTTCCCTAGAGCCTTTTCTTCAGGCTGAACAATACCAGCTCTCTCAGCCTGCTCTCCAGCCCCCTGGAGACCACTTTTTCTTTTTGATATGGCTTTTTAATATTTAGGTGTTATCTCTGACTCCAGTCAGAGAGCTTGGCAGCAGCAGCAGATCAAGCAAGTCCAGCCTGCCCCAGTCTTTCTTCTGGGGCTGAGTACCAGGACATGGCTCATATCCATATGACACCCACAGCACAGCTCACATCACTTATATCCTGCTCCCCTCCACAAACCCCATGTAGTGGTCTTGCCTAGAAAGTCACAAAAGCTGGGAGCTTGAGAGTTGGCATGGGCCAAAGAATGATGCCAGGGCATGAGCTAACTGCTTGGTGATCAGGGAAGGGTGTTTCATCCTGTGCCCTTGTTCTGGTGAGTTTACTAGTGTAGACATGAGCATTCAGACCACCTACTACTGAGCCTAATTCAAGTGCTGCCATCACCTCCCTCCACGGGCTCTAGCAGGAAGCAGGAACCAGCCTGGGGTAGCAGAAGCTTCTTTGATCTCTGCAGCAAAGGTGGCCCTGTGTAGGCAGCCTGAATGTGACCTGAGTTCATCTGTCTCCGACCTCTCCTGATAAGCCCTGTCTGGGGTAGGGAGGTGTTATTGCCCTGTTTGTACCTGGCAGAGATCACACAGAGGCGGGCAAAGCCACCCTACGTGTCTCTCCAGCTCCCTACCACCCCTGTGTTGCACCAGGTGGGTTCAGTCCCACTGACTTTTCCCTGCCAAGATGATGGAAATCTTCTGCTTTGAGGCTCTGCCTGCTAGTTCTTCATCATCTTTTCTAGTGAGAATATTTATTAATGAGCCGTCGCTGCCTCTATTGTATTTTGGAGTTGTGTTTTAGTTTACAGTTAGACATGAAGAATCAGTGTGAAAGCTTCAAACTTTTCATCTTTGATGCCAGAGGAGCATGGAGAGGTGTTCCTCAGAGCCAGGCCAGCCTTGAGAATATATGAAGCTATTTCACTCCTCAGACAAGCAACTTTCAGATAGAAAAGACAGTTTCTTTACCAGATCTTAATGTTTACCAACTGACCTATAACTCTAAAGAAAACTGCACCTTTTAATTTTTAAATTTTAGCTTCTTAAGGACCCTCCTCAGGAGCATGTGCAATGTAGAAATAGCTCAGCTTCTCAAATGCCAACATTATTTGCTAGAATGACAAAATAGGGGTTGAAGCTGCAGCTGGAGCCATGTTTACCATGCTCATTTGCACCCTGCTACAGCAGCAGTGTGATTGCTGATCTGTTAATATGGTACTGGAGATTTGGATTATTTCTGTGCTTTTATTGCTTTTTTGTAATGTGTGTGTGCTTCCCAAGATCTTGGAAACTTCATGTTTTATTAATTTTTTTTTTGTTTTTCTGGTTGTGGAGGAAACCTCACTAACCTGGCAGGGAGTGATCTGCAGACCCAAAAAACCAGAAGGCAAGAAGAAACCTAAAAAGTTGATTATGCTCCTTTCAAGGCTCGTGATTCACAAGTCAATCTTTTCCTTCTGGGGGGGTAACAAGGCTCAGATCTGACACAACCACGGGAGGATTTTGCTTTCAGACATAAACTGAGTAGTTGCAAAGGGGCGATCTACTCCCAGCTCTCCCAGACACATTGCCAGGGGAAAGGGACAGGGTAACTTTCCAATCTGGCTCATTATGGACTTGATGGTATCTGCCTTGTAAGTTACTAAACCCATTTTGTCCACTTTGCAACACATCAATTTTATGGCTGGGGCTGAAGTATTTACTCGTCCTTGGGGTTTGCAGTTGGTGAGATCCAGGATGGAAATCTTGCATGTAAAATGTGGCTGAACCTTGCTATCCATTCAACAGAGAGTCAATAGTTCAGGAGCTAATTCATGAGAAGAAGGGAGCAAAAACACACCAAGGTCAGGATCTCATGACCCACAGTCTGTCTATAACTCTATCTGAAAGACCTTGTAACAGATAGGTATGTGGCTTGGAAAATGCAAAATATTGTGGTTAGGAGAGGCATTTAACAAGTCTGGTAACATCCCACTACTGTCAAACTTTCTTGAGTGCATCTCATAGTCAGATCAGAGTTCTCTGTGGGCTGGAAAACATTAGGGTGATGAATGTTTTAAATCTCAGGACACACAAACTGATACTCAAAAATAAATATTTACAAGCTGATGAGTGTCCCATAAAGTCCTCCCAAAGATTTTTCTCTTCAAGCACCAAAGGAGGTCTTCTCCACACCATCTCCCAGCAGCCAGGAAATGCCAAGCCCAGGTAGTTTCTCCTGGTTATCCACTTGCTGTTGCTCCACAAAGCAGTTGAGATTTGTGTAGTGTCAGCACTGACAGCCAATTTCCTGACTTGCCATAGGTTCATCTCTGGTGCGGTGCACACAGGGTTCAGGTTTCCAGCTCTGTAAATCCCAGGGTGAGGGAGGCCCACCCTGATGTACAATTTCAAGGCATCCTACTTGCTTTTCCCTTAACATACCAAACCACCCAGTCCAAGAGAGAAGGCTGTAGAAAGCTACTGTCTAGTGGAACATGGACCTGGTGAGACATGAGAGCAGAGCTGTGCTGAGCAGGGCTCGTGGGCTGTGTGGTTTCTGTCTGATCAGCTGGTCCTCAGCCTGGTGCACTGACCTAGCTCCAGGCTGCCACTTGCAAGCTGGAAGAGGATGGACATGGTCTAGGAGCTGGAGCACTTCTGCAGCCTTGCAGCTTTGCAGGACAGACCACAGATTTGATCTTTAAAGAGTGCAATGATGCCATCAAAGTGGTTGATGACATGGTCATGCTTGGCCAGATGATCTCTGCTATCTCTGCATTGAAGCCACTCTCCTAACTGGACCCAGGAGATGACACAGATTGGAAAAAAAAATCAATAAATATAAGGGAGAGGAATGGGAGACAGGGGTTGCTAAACCTAGACAAGATAGCAGCATGGGCTGCTATGGCAGGGGGGAGGTGGCAATGAGCAGGGAGGATTGGAAGGGGGGCTGCTCTCAGCCACTGTTGCCTCAAACACTTTTCTCATGATCCTGAGGCTGCCTCCAGCTTCTTGTGTGAACTGGGCTAAAATGACTGACTTTCTGTTTCTCATGTGCAAAATGAGACCCTTTATATTTCCCTTCAGACCTGTGCTCTTTGTTTGCAGCACGGGATGGTTGCTACAGAGCATGTCTCTTGTGCACAACTCCGAGCACTGCAACCTTTGTTCTGGACCCGGAGGTGTTGCTGGAGTATTAATTCAGAGCAATATTTGCACCCTGACCCTCGAGGTAGCCTTTGCTCCTCTTTCACATGCAGGTATTTTTTTATTTTTTTTTTTCCTGGCAGTGACTTGAAAAGTCCAGGGCAGGAGGAGGGAGGGAGAAAGCATTAGCAGAACAAATGCTCCAAAAGTGGTTCCAAAACCATTTCCATCTCCGGCAGCAGAGCAGCTGCGGCGTGTCCAGCGCTGTGTTTGGAGTAATGGTGGCCAGCTGGGAGGAGCTGCTTTTTTATTGACCAGAGCATTTCCTCAGGGCTGCACTACACACTGAACACCTCCAGCTCCAAGTTTTGCAGGTGCAGTGCCCAGAGCTGGCTGTGCCTTCAAGCTTTGCCAAGGAACTCTTGAGGGTGAATTGCCCATCGTGCCACCCCTTTCCCTGCAGTGCCCTCCAGCCTCCCACCAGCAGCAACCTCGCAGTGCTCCCTGAAGCCAAATGCACACCAGTCCTAAAGCCACAGTAATTAAAGGACATTTAAAAGGTAATACCAAAGATAAATCATGTTGCAAGAATAATTAAAAAATAATAAAAGCTCAGACTTTTATTTCAGGAAGATCTTTTGAGGAGGGGGGCTGGATATAATCTTTTTGAGTGCTCTATTATAAGCTCCGAGTTATAAATAAATCCATATTTTAACATCTGGGATTCATAACATCTTACTGACAGTCAAATCTCATAAAAGATGTGGTGAGTTCTACAGATGTGGGAAACCTCATTCAATGAGCTGCATAACAAAGGAAATCCAGTTCTTTTTTTTTTTTTTTTTCCTCATTATTTATTGTTAACTCTGTGTCTCTGGCGACTGGTAAGAGCAGCTCCAGAGAGGGAGCAGAGCTGCAGGGTCACCTGTGCTTAAAGGCACCTTGCTCAGAAACTCAGCAGCAACATTGTCTTAAAACCAGGAATAAAACACTCTGTACACTGCAGGTTTCCTGCAGAATTTGAGATTTTGATCTAGTGGAAGATGTCCCTGCCCACAGCAGTGGGGGTTGGAACTAGATGGTCTTTAAGGTTCCTTCTCAACCCAAACCAGTCTATGGTTCTGTGAGATGATCCCTCCTTGATGCTCCAGGCTGAATGGTCATGCAATGACAAGCAGTCCCTGCTGGGGGACACCTGAATAGTGGGGGATGAGAAGTGCTGGCCTAGAAGTCACTAGGTTAAAGGATGTGCCTAAGATTTGGATGAATGTCTCTTCAGTCCCAGCATGGGATTTTAGCAAGGTGAAATGAGGGAAGGAAGGGAAGAGAAATGGGGCAGGATGCCCCAGTTCCCCATCTCACAACTCTCAAGAGCCACCAAAACTCCTCAGCGAGGTGCCAACTAATTGAGGCTACATCCCCAACTAACAATCAGTTAGTTTATTTTCCCAGGAGGGGAAATGACTGAAGTATTTTTCAGCAAAACTTAATACCAGAAGCCATATTACCACAGGCTAGACCCAACACTTGCACTGTCACAGGCATTACAGCAAATTGGAATCTCCTTTCTACTGGGTAAACCCAAGGAAAGTAAACAGTTTATTATGGTCATGTTTAATTTGGGCTTATACAAAGCTGGAGCACTGCAGCCTGTGTTTAATGCGTTTGTGGTGGCTGGGAGTTGTTTCTTTTTTCCCCTCCCCAAATAGCTTACCATTGATTTTCCTCTTAACAAGTGCTCTTGTTCTGACAGTCTGGCTCACCCTCTGTGTTCAGACTAAGAGGTTGTAATCTTCCCAACGGTGATATCTGAATCCTCTAGCTGCAGGCATGGTTATGTTTTCACTAAAAAGAGGATTATGACCTATTAATCAGTAAAGATGAAGTGGGCTAGTAGAGCCATGACAAAGACGTGGTTATTTCACCACGGGCAGGTGCAAGAGGCATGAAAGAAAACAGCATCTCAGCAGCCTTGTCCTCAGCTATGGGGCCTTTTTTTTTTTTGCATCTGACAGAAACAAGTGGTGTAAGAAAAGGTCACACAAAGAGCTGCTGTTGATCTTTGAATGATCAATCTGTTATTTCATCAGGACCCATGCACTGGGGGTGCTGAGCCACACGAGGAGAGCAAAATGCTCCCCTGCTCTTCTCGGTGCCAGATATCAATGAGCTTTGTGGCAGAGGACAGAATGGTCTGTTTTTCACAAAGAGGGAAACTGAGGCAGGTAAAGGTGGTGGGATTTGTTTCTGAGCCTGCAGGAAATGGGAGCTGGGGCTGGATAACAGAGTTTAGGAAGTCCAGCCCAGCTGGCTCTGTTGTGTGACTTACACTAAGAGGCTGACAGGGCTCTAGAGCTGAGCTAAAGCACTGGAACTATGGATTTCCAAGCTTTCAAATATTTGGATAGCCTATAAATACAATTTTAAGGTCTTAATTCCTCCCTGTCAAATGTTGCAATTTTTTTCTTCTTCTTTTTGGTTTCAACCTTCCTTGTTTTTTGGTTTTGCTAAAGCAGTCTCAGCTCTGACATCATCTGAGAATTTCATTTAACAAATTGTTTTGAATCATTTATGCTGGTTCTGGTGACTCTGCCAATGGAAACATACCCTGAAGCAAGTGCAATTTTAAACCTTAAATGTGCATTTTTTTCCCCCCCCTTCTGTAGTTACATTCAGAGCAAATCCTTTCCCTTGACTCCCAGCCAACTGTCCCAAAGGAAAGGATCTCTCTGGGATGCCAGGAGAACATGGTTCCTGTCCTGTGTCTGTCCACCCGGGTGGGCAAGAGGAGAACAAGGATGGGATGAGGGAACATTTGCTGCTTGCCTGGAGCTTTGAGTGTGGTGCACTGACTGCATCACCAAAGTGATGGTGAAATCCAACTGGTAAAGGACACTACTGGGAATGAAATCTGTGACTAAACAATACTCCATACCTACTAATTTTTAATGGTTTTTCTAATTATATGTCAGTGTTTACACCTCCTGGTAAACAAAACTGCTCCAGAAATTGATGTCCTTGTATGAAGGTCTCCTTCACCCTCTTTTTAACAGCTGTATGGAAGTAGAAACATCATGTCCTGAAGCCAAACAAGGCAAAGATGCAGCCATCCTAGTCCTCAAAGTCACATTTAATACTCAACAGTCTCAAACACACATGGATAACAGCAGTTGGTGCTTGAGGTTGCCTTTAGGAAGCAGAATCATCCTTTGCAAATCCCTGACACTCACTAATGTGTCTCTGACCTACCAAACCTAAAAGACATGCATTAAAAGCCTCTTCATAAGGATCAGGACTCAGGGAATGAAGTTACAGGCTATTTCCAAATGAAATGCTCTCCAAGTTCCCCTGCACACCAGAACCCACCTCATGAAACCACACTGAGATGTCTCTCTTCCAACAGCAAAAGAGACTCCAAAAGGGGAGGTGTGAGAGAGTTTATGGCACTGTTGTGGTTCTATGGATACTATTTGCAGTAAATGCAAACACACTCAGGCTTATAATAAGAGGGTGTAATAGATAGTAAATGCAAATGACTCATTCACTGAGATTTTCCAGGATTAGACAGCAGCAGAAGGGCAACGGCTCTGTAAAATGGACTTTAAAAAATAATCTTCTAATAAGATTTTAATAAACCTGTTAGTAAATTATAATGCTTGACTTCAAGAACTATTTCTCCCCTGCAGCGTTTTTCTGTGATGCTCTCTGGTGTGCCTGACACAACCTTGACTGCACCATGGGGAGAGAAGGCAGGGAAGGGATCCCTCAGGTTGATGGATGAACAGAAAAATCACATCTGTGGAGAGAAGTTGAGTCCCAAAAAGCTGTTTCAGGCCTCCTGCAACATTAACTCTTTTAATCTGACTCCACCTCCCTTTTTTATATTATTCTTCTGTCAGTTGTCTTGAGCAGATTCATTTGAAAAATAAAAGAAATAGTGTATTTTGCAATAAAAAGCCTCCTCTTTTTATTACTCTCCAGGCCACAAGTGGCAAATGCTGGCTAACCAAAGCCTTTCCCTAAATCCCAAGTCTGGACACGTGTGTGCAGATTGCCAGTGCAGGGAAACTGCCACGTTTTTGGTACTTTTCATAGAAGCCTGTCTCCTGGGTCAAGTCATTATATGGTAATCTTGGCTGTCGTTTGGAGGAGAGAACTCATTTTTTTGCAGCTGCCACAGATGAGGATAAAAGCTTGCATTTGCAAATGTCTGGGAGCTTGAAATCCAGAATGGAAACCTAAAGGACACGGGTTGAATGCCTTTCCTGCCTTCTCTGAATTGCAGCATGGTTGTGCTTAAGCTGGACCCAGCCAAGCTGCATTTAATTCCTGTGAGTTTGTGGGCATTTTGGCCCCAGCAGGGCAATGTTCATCTCCTTTTCTCCCTCTCTGGTGTCAATCATTTATCCTGTTGCCTGATAGAGTTTTCTACAAGCTACACATCATATATACATTATGTATATTCCATAGAATCCTAAATAAATTCCATAGAATTTCTGTAGAAATCCCTAATTCAGAGTCCCTGCTTTTGAAGCTCACCCGCTGCACTGGTATCAGAGGAGCCTGGCAATAGCCTCAAAACCTCACACCTCTGCCCATGCTTCTCCAAAAGGATGGCCCCAGCTTAGTATTTCAGTTTCCTACTGGTGAAACTGGATGTAAGCGCCAGGTTCTGCTCCCCAGGGAGCAATGAGGGTATCAGAGTCACACTGGGGAGTGCTGAGACCCCAGGATGTGGCAGTTATGTCAGGGGGGTTAAACAGCTTTACAGCCTAAGTGAATTTGGCTCAGAAGCCCCAGCACTGATCAGAAATACTTCAAGAGCATGACCTGTCACCCAGCCCATAAAGACCAGCAAAGACAAATAATAATTAACTCTCCATACCTAATTCCATGCACTTAGCCTTTGCAGAGCCAATTTTCCATGCTGCCAGGATCTGACACTAAAACCTGGTGGCCTTGGGCATCCTGCAAGTGTCAGAAGGATAGCAGCAGATGACAGATGAAACCAGCACACAAAAGGAGACCTGATGTCCTTTTGGTAGCTTCCATTTTTAAACAAGCACTGTCATCTGGAGCTCTGGCACTGAGGAGAAACCACTGAAGCATCACCTGTGGCCACCAAATGCTGCTTCAGCTCTTTGTGACGTGGAAGCAGCATTTTTTTTGGTTGCAATGTTTGCTGTGAATTCAGTCAATCCAGTTAAATAGAACTGCAGACACCTCTACTTGTATGGATATAATTTAGACGTGTTTTACTGCTGCTTCAGTCCAGCTCAAGTGGCATAGAAGCTGCCCAGGGGAAGCAAATGCCCCTGCCCCATACTGTGAAAATCTTTGGAGGAGAAAACTGAGCTTTAGCCTATTGGTGTTTTTCATGGCTTTGGATCCTGGTTTCTCTGCTCCAAAACGAGCACTTGCAGTGGCTTAAGGAGCCACCACAGCCCTCCAGGAGCCTCCAGCCCTCTCCTGCACTAGAGGCTTCACCCTTGGCAGTTTGCAGGGGCAGGTTTTTGGGTGCCCCAGATGTTCCCATTCACAGTCCAGCCCATTTGCTCAAACTTTGCATCCAAATAGGTTCATGCTGAGATGCCAGAGACAACCCATCAGCCTTTGCTGGAGACAGGGGCATAGTAACTTTCTCAGACAGCTCAGGTATTTCCTCCATCCAGAGCTTGTCTGGCACATCACTGCAAATATGTTTGATCTGGATGGTGCTTTGCTGGGTGTGATGAAGGCTTCAGGATGCCTCTTGCAAGGAGTGCAGGGGCTGGCAAGGGCCTGAAGGCAAAGCCCCGTCCCCAGTCTGCAACCAGGTACAAGCAGCTGAGACCAGAGTCCTGACATCCCCATCATAAACCACCGAAGTGACAGGGTGGTGACTTACCAAAGCTCACAAGGAGAGACTGTGCTAAGTGTAGAGAATGAACCCCCTAGAGCTGCCTAGCCAAAGCCACCACCCTACCCAGATCTGGGTCTAGAGCAGCTGCACTGCAAAGTGACAAACAGACAACAAAAATGGCTTTTTCCTCTCTAAAAGCTGCCACCAGCAGAAGGAAAATAACCCTCTCGCTCAGTCTCCCTCGTAGTTTACGATAAAGAGCCTTTTGTTGCATTTTAATTTGCAAACTTTCTCTTCTGCCATTCTCATGTGCCACAGTTCCGGAGACTCACATAATTATTTTTACAAGAAATGCTTTCAGACAAATAAGTCTGGGGAGGTTTGTAATTTCTATTACCTCATGGCGACTCTATTGATAGACAGCAGCACACCTTGGGAGAATTAGAGAGCATAAAGTAATGGAGGTTTTTGTCCTCTCAAGACAGAGCTGCGAGCATTGCCTGGCTCACCTCCAACACCACCAATTACCAACCTGGAGCAGGAGACAGGTCCTAGCATTGAAAAATTAATATTTTCCAACAACCCTGGGACCGATGGAGCTGTACTATAAGCTCCCACTTTCTTCAGGCTCTGTTAGGCATCCAGGACTATGAAGTATTTTGGGCTGCCTCAGTGTTTAGGGACAATTGTTGCCCTTACTTGGGGGGAAGAATGGAGTTTGTAATGCTGCTTCCTGCCTTTGCTGCCACTCGCAACCCTTCCCTGGCTACTTATTTTTTCCAGAAGCCCTTTCTGCCAGGAGACACAACAGTCAAGCATAAAAACCGACTTAGAAGGCACTGTCATTGACAATTACACTCGAAAACCAGAGATTTAATTATTGTGAGAGAGTGATACCCTTGAAAGAGAAATTGCAACAGTCCCATCACTGGAGACGTCTCAGCACTGAAACAGACGACTCATGAAATAAATGTCAAGGAGTGAAAAACACAGAGCTCCTGTATTTCCCACCTCCAAATCCTGGTGTGAGGGTTTCTGCTGACACTGAAGTGAACTATTAGTTGGGCTAATTGAGGACACGGGTGCCCCACATGAATTCAGCTGTCTCAATAACACACTTTTGCTGTCATAGTTATTTTCCCGGCCGCTAACCAGTGCTAGTGAGTGGCTGAAACCACACGGTTCTTTCACAATTCCCATTTCATTGCCTGCAGTTTAAATTAACACTCTCTCAGGTTGATGATTTTTGCGTGTTTGCTGGGATTCTAACAGTTGTATTGGCCCTCCCCAGCAAACAGGTCACAACCTCCACCTCCCTCGGGAGTGGAGAGAACCACACTACAATGTTCCTATCTCTAGCAAGGATTCACAACTTAGGGAAATGCACAAAGAAAGCACCTTTCAGTAAATGCATAAATAATTAACCAGGAGGTGTATAACAACACAGCATATAGGGCCTTAAATGCTATAGATCTGCCTGCCTTCCAGCATCAGCTCAAATCAGGAGTGGCTTGGCAGAAGCGGGTGGAGCTGTGCTGGTGTAAAATCAATGAGGAAACCACAGGACACCTTCAATCACATCTGCATGGCCAGACTCCCTTGCCCAAGGCTGTCCCAGCACAGCTGCATCCCTCCCACTGTTCCCAGTGTAGGTGAATAGCCCAGAGGGCGGCTGAAGCAAAGTCTTTGATTTACCATTTTTTATGTCCATCTTTCATGGGGGAAAAAAACCACCAAAACCAACACAAAACAACTCAAAGACCTTGTTCAACTTACCTTTCCGATGTGTTGGGTGGGAAAGAGCCCTGGCACCAAGACAGGCTGTCCCTGGGCGGCCACAGAAGTTCACTGTGATTGCACAACTTGCTCTAAAAGCAGAGTTCATTTTATCTTCATGGGAAACATGACAAGTTGGGGCCACGGGGTGAGTTGGAGCCACGGGGCTGGCCGGGGGTGATGCTGGACATGTGATTGATCACACGTGGTTGGTTCAGCAGTAGTTTCTTTTCCCATGTCCCCGTATGTTCATTCTCAGATGGGTTGCTACTGTACCCAGCAACACACCCACAGCCAGGTCCAGATGATAAACTTCTTCAGAACCACACTTGGGATATGCACGTAAAATTAGGAAAAAAATTCCTATCTCCAAGACCAGATACTCCTGTTTGCTCCATCCTCAAGCACCAAGATGCTTTTTACTCCAGGGAAAGCACTTCTGCTGCAGGGCAAGCACAAAACAGGCAGTGAGGAGCTTGACATCCAGAGCTTGTCCAACTCACACCTCTTATCTCACTGCCCTGTATATTATGCAGCATCTCCTTCCGGCCTTTTCCCGCTGGGTTCCCTGCTCCCTGTTCTTGGTCTGTTCTCAGCCAGGACACTTATCCCTCCGCAGCCGGTCAGCAGGGAATTTCCTCTCACTGGAGCAGCACTCACATGGCTCCTGGCCAGAGAAACCAGCTCCAGGCCAGTGCTGCCAGCAGCCTTTGCCAAAGGAATGAGGGCTTTCCTGGGCGCAGGGGCTGTGAGCCACTCTGGGATGAGGATGCTCCTGAAGTCGTGTTAAAAACCAAACCAACCTGACTCAGGTTAAAGAGAAACAGATTTTTTTTCTTCTTTCTCTTGAATTCACTTCTTGGAGGAAGGAGGTTTGGAGCCACAACAATGTTGAGTCAAACTGAAATATTTCTTTCAACCTACACAGGAAAACGTCAGATATTGGTTGAGGGTTATTTAGCCTTCTGTGTATGTGCTTATTTATGTAGTAGTGCTTGTAGGTTTATTTTAAAACAAACAAAACGCTGCTTTGAAGAGCAGAGCAAAAGTTTTGTCTCAAGCCTCTCCTTCTCTATCACACACACAAATCTGGGCAGTTCAGGGTCAGAATTGTTCATCGCCTGAGCGAGTCACTAAATGACTTCTGCCCTGCCTGGGACTCTTATCTCATGGTGGCTTTATTTTCATTAAAACTAATGAAAGCAAGAGAGAAAATGTGTAACCTGTAGGTCACTGGCAGCCTTTCCGACCATTTTGCAGGATATCCCCTTTCTCCCATACCCTGAGTTTCATGCCAAACTCAGCTTGGGAATGGTGACAAATGACCCCCTCTTCCTCTCGCAGACACGCTGCATAGATAGGTGCTATTATGTCCTGGTCCCGTCATATCGAAGCTCTCCAGGTCCCCTGGGGTTGTGCGGTGAGACCTCAGCGGCGCCAGGGACCCGTTTTGGGCTCAGCGATGGGCAACTGGCGGCTGCCGGGCTGGCGGGGAGGCCGGGGTGTAGTCTTAGAGGCAGAGGAAGTGAGGAGCCAGAGTATAACCTGAACTTGGTCACCCTCGACCCAAACCCTGCAGAGGAAAGCCTGCACGCATGACGTCTTCCTGTTAGGAAATATTAATCATGGCCGTGTCCAAACATGGTAAATGAAACCTCAGGAAAACCGCTCCTCTGGCAATCGAACACCGTGCACCCGCATATTCAGGAAAGCCATCGTGCCTCAAAGACAGGACCCACCCTTCATCAGGGCACCACCCAGAATTACGTATTGGCTCCACAGTATTTGCATCTTTGAAGTAAACGCTCAACTTGTCCCTCCCGTGCTTCTGTCCTGCTGGGAGCTGTCGCTGTCGTTTCATGGGCTCGAGGAAAGACACAGTGAGCCAGGTATCGGGGTGAAGCACCTGGAATGGGGCATGGGGCAACCACAGGGTATGGATTTACAACTGAAAGCACATCGAGATTCTCAGCTGAACACTGCAGTGACCAGAGATGGGACACCTGGTGCAGTGTCCCCTATGTCCCTCCCATTCCAGCCCTGCTGTGAAATGAATTCCACAAAACATTGTGTCTCTTGCCTGTGAGGCCTTAAATCCTTCTGGAAGCAAAGCCTTGCTTAAAGTGTCAACGTCCTTTTCAGACATCCCATCTGGGGGACAACTCTTGCTTGTGAGGCTCAAGTCATTTTGGTAGTCAGACCTTGCCCATAGGGCCCACGTTCCTCTGGGGTGGGGGCTCAAATCCTCTTGTAGGATCAACTTGTGCCTGTAGGGCCCAAACACCTTCTGGGGTTCAAATCTCTATGGATTTAAAATTTCCTTCAGGGGCCAGGCTTTGCTGCTGTGCCCCGAGCATCTTCAGGTAGTCTCAAATCCCTTCAAGAGACCAAACCTTGTTAGTGCATCGCAAACCTCTCATGGAACCAAAACCTCTTTTAGGCCTCAAGTCTTACTCGTGGGGCCCAAAAACCCCATGGGGCTCAAATTCCTCTTGGGGGACAAATCTTTTGTGTAGGTGCCAAATCCCCTTGGTATCCAGAAATCCTTTTGAAGGTCAGGTCTTGCTTCTGGATCCCAACCACCTCGTGGGGCCAAAACTTGTGGGGTTCAAAGATGTTGTAGGGTCCAAATCTCTTTCAAGGCCCAGCCTTCTTGTGTATTCCAAACTCCTTGTGGAACTCCAACCTCTCACAGGGATCAACCCATGTTCATGGGTCCAAAAACCCTTCTGGGGCCCTAAACCCCTGTGGTGTCCAAATGTGTTCTGTGATCCAGGCCTTGCCTGTGAGTCCTAATCCCCTGTGGGGTCCAAACCCCTTCCAGGGGCCAAGTCCATCTGTGGGCCCAAACCCCTGTGGAGCTCAAAGTCCCTGGGATGCCCCACTCTGTTTCAGGATCTGAGCTGTGCTTCTAAGTCCCCAGCCACTTGCAGGGAACCAAACTCCTTGAGGGGGTCCAAATCCCTCTTAAGGGCCCAGGCTGCCTGTGTGTCCCCAGTCTTCGGTGGGCCCCAAATCCATTTTAGAGTCCAAACTGAGCTTGTGGGGCACAAACTCCCTGTGAGACCCAAATGCATTTTGGGATCTAAACTGCACTTGTGGTTTCTCAACTCCTTTTGGGGTCCAAATCCCTTGAGGATCCATTCTGGGGTCCAGGTGTGCCTGAGTCCCAAACCTCATGCAAGGACCCAAAACATTTGAGGAGTCCAAATCCCGGTGCAGAGGTGAAATCTACTTGTGGGTCTCAAACCTCCTGTGGTGCTCAGAAGTTATGGGGTTCAATTCTTGCTTGTGGTTCCCCAACCCTTTGTGGGCTCTGAACACACCGAAGCACTGAAGCAGGGTCTCCACCTCTGTCCCAACTCCCCTGTGGTGCCCAAATCTGTTTCAGGGTCCAAGCTGTGCCTGTGAATTCCCAACCCCTTGAGGCACCCACATCCATTTGCGCTCCAAACTGCCCTTGTGGGCCACAAACCGGGCTCCAAGCTGTGCCTGCGCATCCCCAACCCCTTGTGGACACAGAACCCACTACCCCCCCTGGGTCCAAGTCCACTCGTCACTCCCACACCTCCCCCCCCGTGCGTGTGTCCTAAACTCTCTAGCCCTCTACTCCCCTCCAGGGTCCCGCCCTCGCCCCGCCTTCCTCAGCTCGGGGCCGCGGGCGGGGCGGGTCCCCGGGGCGGGGCGTCCCGGCGGCTCCTGACTCAGCGCCCCGCCCCTGAGGGGAGGGGGAGAAGGGGGTGCTGGGGGCGGCAGGAAGCCGGGCGGGCCGGGCTCGCGCCTGTCACCGCCTGCGTCAGAGCCCGGAGTTTTCCACTGACGAAAAAGGGCAGCGCGGCGCAGCCCCGGCCCCGGCAGCGGCAGAGCGGGAGCCGCCGCGCCAGCCACCGCCGCGCCAGACGCAGCCGTTGAGCCGACACACGCCGCCGCCGCCGCCAAGGTAGGGCCTGGCCGGGGGCAGCCGGCGCCGGGATGGGGCTGAGAGGGAAGCGGCGACAGGAGGGAGGGGGATCCGCCGCGGGGAAGCTTCGGTTGCTCCGCCGTCCGGGGCTGCGGGTCCGGGAACACTGGTGCGTGTTGCCCGTCGAGGGGTCCGGCGGAGTGTCCGGAGTGGTGTGTACGTTATCGGGGGTCCTGTTCAGAGCCAGGTCAGCGTTTTGCCCGTGTGAGGGTCTGGCGCAGTGTCCGGTGCGATGTTCGGCAGTTCGGGTGTTCGGCGGGGGGTGTCCGGGTCGGAGTGCGTCCCGGTGCCCGCCGTCTTGAGGGTCCGTCTCAATTCCCCCGGCGTCCAGAGCCGGGCAGGCGCCGTCTGGTCGGGCAGCTCCTGCCCGGGGGCGAGGGGAGCTCGGCGGGAGGGTCCGACAGCCCCCGGGGCAGCAGGACCGCGTTCCTAGGAGGGGGGCTTTGGGACTCCCCCCGGCCCTCCCGCAGTTTCCCATCGGCAGAAAACGCAGCGCTATCTATCCATGTCAATCCCCCCTATATTTCTTTGGCGTAGCGCTGAGTTTCCCCCGTGTCAGTTAAGACTCTGCTCTATCTACACGGCTGCGGTTCCAATTTTTTGGATGTTGAAAGGAAAGCTAGGAAGCGGTGGAGGGGAGGGGGGGGCAGCCGTGCCGTCTCTGGCTCGATTTTCCCCAAAGCTTCCCGGCTGGAGATGCTTTCCCGTCGCTACAGCAACACCTACCGACCGGCGCACGGATGGACCGACGGACGGACGGGGAGCGCCTCCCACCCCCCCCATCCCACCGCCTCCCGAAATAAAACCCGGGGTTTTTACTGCGCACCTGAGAAAAAAAAAAATTTAAAGGGGGGAAAAAAACCCCAACAAGACCGAAACACTAAAATCCACAAACTACTAAGTTTTTTCATTGTGGTGTTTGGGGTTTTTTTTTTGTGCTGTCCTCTCCCGCGGCATCCTCCAAAGTGTCTGTCACCTCCGAGTTACATAATGTCGCTGTAGGAAGAGGGTGACACACAGGGACGGTCCTTTCCTAAAGCACCACGACGCTGCTAATGTCTGTAATGACACTGCCTTGGTGGGATGGGGGAAAAAAAACCCCTCGTGGCCATTTACAAACCTCAGAGTCTTGTAATGTGTTGCAGGGAACTCATCAGCAATTACTATTGAATTTCATCTTATTTTTTTTTTCTACGAGATTTTTAAATTTTATTTATTTTTTTAAATTATTTGAATCCTCTGCTGAGCAGTTTGTAGATGAGGTTGGTCAAGGCTGGGGAGTTTATTTTCGGGATGGTGCGTTTGTTCTCTGCGTGGAGAGACTCTGCAGCTCCTGGCAAGCCTTTAATAATTCAGCGCAGGAAACGCGGGCTTATATATAGCAGGCAAGGTAATGCACAGCGTGTACCTACAGGAGGACAAATATGGAAACCTGGTGTGAATTATTCATGAGGTGTAATCAAATAGAGGATTTTCCTAGACAAAGCACACTTGGCTGTTTTCATATTTATTGCAGCACAATCTGCGCCGGGTACATTTGAACCTCGTTTCATTTGGGCCGGGTCAAATAGCCTTTAATGTATTTGCTAATGGCTCTTATTTACCTTTCAAGCTGCAAGGAGAAATAAGGGCTTGACAGAAAAAATCTGAAAAGCCTTTTTCTCTGTAGCCCTCTGAAAATGAGTAGCTGGAGTAAACGCTTCTGATGCTCTTCCCCGGGAGGGCGTTTTGCTGGTTCAGTCTCTGGCAGGAGAATAAACTCGTGGTGCTACGAACTGATTCATGCTCCCACTCCACGGCACGGGGTACTTTGGGTTTTGCTGTTGCATAGTAGGCAGAGGCTATTTTTAACCAGAGCAAGGTTATGAAACCTTAGACCCAGCTGGGTGAAAATAATCTGGTCTGAACTGGAAAGCATAGCTTGTGTGGCTGGGAACACGCACGGGACTGTCACCCAGAGGGTCCTGGTGGGCTGATCCCACTCGCAGCCCCGAAACTGGGAAGTGTTGTCATCGTGGAGGCTGTCACAGAGCCACTGGGAAAACCACTTCAGCAAATATGCAAAGAATTAAAATAGTTAAACGAAGGAGCAATGAATCAGTGTTGATGGGGCAGCGATTATTAAGTAACCCAGAGGTGTTACTGGAATCTCCACTGCTGTTAGACGTCAAATATCTGGGATAATGGAACGGGAAGTTCAGCCCTGCACCAGTTTTTGGTGATACTCACACCAAAGTTGCCAGACCCACGATAAACAGCAGTGTGTAAATAAACACCGACCCCAAACACTCCCCCAGGATCACTCCACGAGTTGTGTTCAGAGCTGTACCTGGCTAAAATATGCAGTGGTGTTTTTTAAACTAATATTTACTCCTGCTAGACCTGCACAGCCACTGTGGCTCTGGGGGAGGGAGCAGGAGGTGCTCTGACTCACAGTTCAGCAGAATTAACTCACTCCCAGCACCCCAGCCCTTGTCCCTGTGTGCTGGGAAGAGTCCACCTTGGCTTCCTGGACTTCAGGCAGACGGTTGTGCTTGTAAACTTTGCAAACCAGCTCAAAAAGTCACTGGAAAACAAATACTAAATGCATTGTGCTGAAGTTTGGGGTTGTGGTTTTTTTGGTTGTTTTTACTGAAACTGATTTGCAGAAGAAAGTTGACTTTCAGTAGCTCATGCCCACATTGGGATCCATCTGTTCTTTAGGATGCTCCACTGACAGAACCCCCAAAATTTAAAATACCCTTGTAGATGTTCTTTGAAATGCTTGAATTAAGGCACAAGCAAACACTGGACTTGCAGGGAGATTGCAGAGCCCAGTGCAAAGCACCTATACAGCCCCAAAATGTAAAGCTGAAACATCATCTCTGCAGAGTTCTGCACAAAGCCATGATGCCTCTTCATGCAGTCCCTCACAAACAGACTCTCTGGACACTGGAGGGGTTTTAGTTGCCTTCCTCTGTGCTTGGCTAAACAAATGCCAAACCTTCTTAAATCTAAATTACTCGAAATATTTACTGTTGAGACGTCGTCCAAGAGGAGGATAGTGAAAACATTAATTCCTCACATTCCAGTGTATTAGGGCTTTACCCTGCGACTTGCTCAGCACCAGAAATGGGACTTTGCAGATTGGATTCCCTTCCCCCCAGCTCGATGGCCATCCCCCCACACTCCCCCCCAATCCCCCAAAATCCCCCACATTTCCCCCCAATTCCCTGTGGGCTTTCTGAGTGACTGGCTTTTTACGGTGTCGTAGAAGAAAGGA
>JAOEGS010011631.1:0-23295 GCA_025447755.1 Corythornis vintsioides | reverse complement strand
ATATCTACACCTGCCAAGTGTGATCCAGTTCAAAAGAAGTGCAGTACTCTGCAGGTAAAACTAGTTTAAGGCTAGTTTAATACATTACCTCTGAATATGGGGTAAGAACTGAAAACTTTCTCCACTTGTATTTTATACAGCTATACAGAGCTTGTTTGTGCAATATTCACATCTGCAGTAACAAACTGATGATGACAATTCAGAGAGGAGGCAACCAAGACAAGGTCATTTGCAGCACACCCATTCATCAGCTTCACACCTTGAGTCCTGAAGGGAAAAAAAAAAGCCTAAATGGCTGTTCCATGTGGTGGAGGAGGTTACCTACAGCCCAAGCTGCACACAGAACTGCTTCACCAAGCAGACTCCTGATGAAACCTTGTGGTTATGATTTAATTCCTGTCCAGCAGCTGGAGTTTGCAACGTTGAGACTACACCAGTGAAAAGAACCCATCAGAGTTGACAGTCACTTGAAACTACTGGAGACTTTCAAACACATTTAAAACAAAACAAAAAAAAACAAACCTTTTTTTTTCCTTTTTGGTGATGAACTTTGGCAAATTCAGTGTGACTTACATAAGGTGACAGTGAGCAAAGCTTTTTAAACTGCCCTAGTGTTTGAATGTCATGCTGAGAGGTAGTTGAAATAAAACCTTATGTAACAGCATCAAGTGGGGGATTATGACTTTTTTTTCTGAGGTGGTTTTTTTTTCCCTTACAAAAGTGACAAATCCTAGACAAGCAGCATTACTATAAAAAGTTCTGGAATTTGCTAACCCAGCAAGACATTCTTTCAAGCACCTCTTTTGTGCCAGGCCTGGAGCTGCAGTGTGATCCAAGAGCCCTTTGCCATGAAGCCAACAGCAGGAGCACTGGCCTGTTGACACAGAATGAGGCAAACTCTTCCCAGCCCTCTTTACCCCAAAAAAGGCAGGAATTACAGATGATTTTGTGTCTAGTTTAGGTCACAGGGAGGGAAAACTGGGCAACATGCCTACCAGGCTTCTGCTTTCACAGTAGCATTGATCCATAAAGGGTGAGCTTCAGTTCATCTTCACATGAGTGCATAGTCTGTGGTGAGCTACAGGCAAAAGGCAGAGCTTATTACATTAATTAGTACCTATTCTCCTCACTAGTGTGACCTAAGTGTCATCTCATGTTCTCTAAATCACAGAGTGTCAGGGGTTGGAAGGGATCTAGAAGATCATCTAGTCCAACCCCCCTGCCAGAGATGCAAACCTTGTTATTCAGTGCCTTTAAAAAAGCAAAACCAAACAAAAAAAATACACATACACACCAAAAAAAGCCCCAACAAAACCAACCAACCTCCAGAATGGTTGGACAAGACTATCCAGTTATTGCTGGTTTTGAGTACACCATTTAGTGCTTTTGAAGAGGCTGTGGTTGGACACTTAATTTTTAACTTCTAGACAGAACACTGAGGTCAAGACTTCAAAAAATAAGAACTGGACAACTGGCAAGACCTCTTAAAATGCAGAACAGCCACTTTTTTCTTATTTAATGTTTGAAAATGAAGCTCTACACAGACAAGATGTGCACAACGACATGGTTTTGTTGTCACGTGAGCTCTCAGATGATCATGTTTTTGGTAAAAGGAATGATGGGTGCAATTCTTCCATAGCAAGGAGCCACAGTGAACAGTGCTGCTGAAGACACCCCCTCTGTCCACTGCAAATGTTGGGGTTCCACTTACTGGAGATTGAAACCCCTCAGACAGCAGAAAGTGCACAGTGCAAATGACAGGGTTGTTTCCTACTCCTCCAAAATGAACAGAGGGGGAGGAGGGGTGGTACTTAGAGGAGTAATTTATCAGTCCCAACATACTCAAACCATGGCATCATCCTTCTTGGCACAGCTCATGTTCTCTTTGAACTGGAGCTCAGCAGTTTTCTGCCTGTTGCTGAGTGCTGGTCATAAATTATTCCTTTTTTGTTGTTGTTGCAATAAGCAACTTCTCATTTAACTTCTCATTTCTCACTTCTCATTTCCCTGACATTGAACAATCCAGGAAAGTATCTGAGTTTTCCAGGTCTCTTTTAGGTAGCTCACTTCTCTTACATCCTGCATGAGAGGCTCAATTGTTCTTGCTAATGTAATCCAGAGTGAGGTTCCTTCATCTGCCTGCTCCCAAATCCCTTCACTAAGAAAGCTTTTCCAGTGAGGACTCACAAATAACCCTTATTGTCCCAAAACAAACAGAACCAGTGATTCTTTAGTCTTGTGTACCTAGTGCTCCACACTCCATGGCAACTAAAGTTACTTGATACCTTCAAAAACAGGGAAAAAAAACCCCACACACTGTACCCTTGTGCCAGAGAGTGGAGCCAGCTGAAAAATGAGATCCCTCTAAACCTCTTGGCTCTGTTGGAAGCTGCAGCAGAAAATTCCTCTTGTCTCTTCATCTGCAGACAGCAACTTTCCCTACTGTGACTCATTCATTTGATCCTTTTTGTTCAACCTTCACAGAAAAGGAGAGAAGGAATACATGGGGAGAAAAAAACAACCTGAAGAGTGAAGCTCAGGCAGCTAAGATCCAAAGCTTGCCACTGACCTCTGCAATGCCACCTGCCTTCCAGGGTGGAAGTGTGGAGTTGCTGCTGTGAGGCTGGAGCAGAACAGTGGGATCTGGCATTTTTGGAGGTCACAACACAAGGAATGGTGGCTCTTTGACTGGGAAGAGAAGTGATGTCTCCAGGAATGAAAGAACCTTTCACAAGTCTGTCCTTCCCACTTTTCCAGTTGCCTCTGGAGCTCTGTGATGGCCTCTTCTCAGGGAATCCCAACAATCTGGGTGCTGCTAGAGCTTTCCACCTTTCCTGCATCAACTACTCACTGTATCAACCTCTCAACAAATCAAGACCAGCACTAAGAATCACAGGCACAAAAGAAAGGGAATAGTAAGATTTAGCAATGGAGTCATAAATTTACTCAAGTGAAAACCAAGAAGTCCTGACCTCTTGCTGGAGGTTTAAAGCTCAAGCATGAGAGCTTCTACCCCACCACTCTTCCTCCAGAATTCAACAATTCTTTCTACAAATGTGGATTTGAAAAGCACTTTCATCTCCTCAAAGAGTTGGTGACAGAAACTGGTCAGCAAAAAGCAACCTTCAGAAACAGAGCTGGTTTGGAAAAGCAAATCTTTTGGATTCTCACCATGAATAAATAAGTAGAAAAACAAATCCAGAGGCAGAGATTCAGTTTGTATTTTCTATTCAAAAGATTCTCAGGCAAACAGCTACACTGATGAGGAGAAGCAGCAAGTCCAGAGGCTTTGTTCCCATGGGATCACTGCAGCAATTGTTTCTTTAGAGCAGGGAACTCAAGACTGAACCAGAAAAGCAGGTCAGTATTTCACATAAACCACAGATGTATCCCAAAGCCCTCTGCAGGGAAGAGAACCAGCTGGGTTTTGGGGAATGTTATAAGAAAACTCCTTGATGAAGTCTTCTTGAGACTGCAAATGTAGAGCCAGCCAGCTAAGAAGGGATATAAACCAGAGACCACTGCTTCTGGAGAAGATCATGACTTCTTCTCATCTGAGCATCAATCAGGACTAGACATTTTTCATACAAGAGACTCTTCTTCACTCACATACAGAGCTGAGAGCAGATAAAAGCAAACAAACCTGCCTGCCTAAGCTCCCATCACTGTGACAGGATTCCTTACCTGGGGCAAGGAGCAGAGGAATTCAGGACACAGCCCTTTTCTCTGAACAGCAAGCAAAATTCCAATCATGGAAGGGTGTGGGAATCTGTTAAGGTTTTTAAGACAAAGGCTCCCTAAATACTGGAAGGCAGAACCCTTGCTCAGAAGAAATCACTGTTATGGTTCTAGAATACCAGATACAAAGGGAAGAAAAGCTGGAGACAGGCAGGCAAGAACAAACAGGTGGAAATCAAACCCCAACAGAAGTGTGGAGTGTTTGAGAAACCTCTGTAGCAAGTACAGAAAGAAAATATCCAAAGACATCTACACTGGCCTCTTATTTAGAGCTGTCTGGCTTGTCACTAAGCCAGGAGGAGGAGATTCAGAACCACTGCTCTGATAGAATAAACCACAGAACATCACACTTACAGCTCCTCAGCAATGGGGGTCAGCTGAAGTACTGGAGGGCTGAGGTTTGTTAGTTGTAGCAGGAATTCAGTTTCTTCTACTAAAAGCTGAGGGATGGGACAGAAGAAAAAAAGTCAGATGAACTGCAGTAGTCTCAACAAGATTTCTTAGAGGGATAGCTAGCATGGAAGGTCTGCATGTGTCTCACAACCACAAAGACCTCCCAGGGCTGCCAGGGGGGAGAGATGCACTACAGGCTGCCACCAGGATTGGTTGGGGGTTTTTTTTTTTGCTCTTTCAACCCCACATACATGGATTTCTGGAATATTAAAATCCATCAACCAAAGATGTACAAGTGCAACCAATCAAAATGGGATGGAATATTGGATCATGCAATATTCCACCTCAGCTTGGTGTCACCATTTGTTCTCACTTGCTCTCAGATGCACACACACACACAATGCAATACAGTATCTGCTCCAACATCCAGGTGCTGTAGCTGGGTAAGGACTGCAGATAAAGCTGAGATCCAGAGTCCAGCTGTCACCCTCACTGTGGCTGTCAACATGAAATGTCTGAGAACCAGAGAGAGAAAACCAAATCACAAGGGGTGATAAAGAACATCAGCTATGCAATCAAATGCAACAATCAATTCTGCTTTTACAGCAATATTTAATACACAAAATCCTCACAAGGTGGTTTTGTTTTGTTTTTTTTGCATCTTCCTTTTTCATGGAAGGAAACAAGAACAAACTTCAATATCACAGAAACGCTGTTTCTCTTCAACAAAAAAATAAAAGATAAAAAAATACATTGTTACTCCTCTGTTTAAACTTTATTTATAAATAACTGGGTATTTCTAATCTAGACATAGAAGCTCTTTCCAGGATAAATGGCAATAAGCTATGGATGATCTGAGCTCGTGTCTCACCAAAAATACAATAGTTTTACTCAGGATCAATAAACATTTTAAAATAGACTCCATTTTGCCAAGTGTTACAATCATTGTCCCAGGTGAACAGTAGTCTGAGTGCTGAAGGAAGTGCATCAACAGAAATGATCCATTTGAGTGGGTTTTGCTTTGTCACTCACAACAGGCAGCTATCCTTGCAAGTCATTAAAGCAGGTGTCACAGACTCTGACAGGCTTCTTGGAAGAAGGAGTTAAGGCATTCTTAGCTGAGCACTCAGCACAGAAGATATTCCCACACTGTCTACAGTGATGCTGTCAAAGAGAAAAGACACATTAACACCAAACAGGGCATCAAGCACTAGTTTGGAGGCTCTCCTGTGAGTTACTCAGCAGTGGTTGCAGAGCACACACAAGGGCACAGGAGTAAATCCTTACTACAGGTTGTTGGAGTCCTGCCAGTGGAGGGGTGTGAGCATCTCAGCTGAGCACGTGGCAAAAGTCTGGCTACACCCAAAAAGCTTCCAGTTGTTTCTTCTGTTCAGTGCCCACTTGGTGTTTAGAGACAGTCACATATGTTTTTCACATATATTTCAACAAGTTTACATTCCCTTCCTACCTGTAAACCCAGTTCAGACTGGTTGTAAACTATAAACACCCTTACAACAGTGTCATTCTGCTTCTCACTCAGGGGATGGAACTATTTTAACACTCTTTTTAAAATAAAGCTGTTAAAATCATGAATAAAAGCTCCAGAAACTTCCTTTTTAATACTTAAGGCACTGCAAAGTGTTTGTAATATATATTACATTACATTTTACAAAGAAATAACTGAGATGTCCTGAGTATCAAGGCCATTTTCTGAAGCTTGTATCCCACTAGAAGTTTGAAAACAACAGGAAGAGAGAATCCTGAGGGACACAGTAAAACCCACCTACCCTTCTCACTGTCACTGAAAAGCCTTTTCCACAGGCCATACAATTCTGAACTTCATTGTCTTCTGCCCACTTCCTGCTGAGAGCTTGGGTGTGTTTGATCTAGACAAAAAAAAAAGCAGATTTTCACAATACATTCCTAATTCCTGCTGATTCTCCTCTCTTTTCACTGCATGCACTACCCAGTGCAGTATGAGAGCACTCATTCTGCCATGATTCTGAGAGCCTGGATTTATTCAGAGAGAAAAATCCTCCATGTTTCAAAGGTAGAAGCAGATCTAAGAACCCACAAACAGCAATATGAAATTCTCCTGAGTTCCCAGACAGAAAATCAACAGGTTTATTTGCTTCAAATCCAAAGATACCTGTAATGACTGGTTTTCTCTGCCAAGTTCCTGCATGGCAGCAGTAGTGTTGTCCAGCTTTTTCTTCATTTCTACAAGTTTGGCTTGAAGCTTTTCAATTTCTCCCTCACTTTTTATACACCTGAAGAAAAAGAGTAAATATTCAGCTCAGAGCAATGGTCACTGAGTCTGGGTAGGTTGTCATGGCTGAGAGCTTTCATAACACCCAGCCAAAAATATCCTTGCTGTGAAAAGCTCTTGGATGCCTTGATTGGAAACAAACAAAAAAAAAAGTTCTGTTTTAACAATCAGTTCACCTGGCATTGCTCCCAAATAACTTATTAATACCTGGAGTTACTCCCCAAAGCATTCCTGAATGTTAGCAGCAGCAAGCCCCACTGTGTGCCCTGTGCAGGACACTCCCAAACCAGCTGCAGCTCAGGAGCAGAGCAGAACAGAAACCTTTTTCTTTCAGCAATGTCACCTCCCATCAGCTCAAATTCAGTTCACTGCTGAAAGACAAATTGCCAAGGAAGTTTGTGTGCCAAGCTGTAAATGGCTACTGGATGAGCTCAGCACAGTATGGCAAGGGATTGCCAAATCAAGAGGATCTCACCTGAATTGATCTCCTCCTTTCCCAAGGTCTACTGCTCAGAAAACAAATCAGTGACAGTACTGAAGAAGTTTTCCACTCTGTTTTCCACAAATAAAGTGTCCTGCCTCAAGGGTGTTTCTTCCACCCCTGAAACCTCTGCTTTCAGGGAATCCTGCTGCCTGAAGGAAAGGCTCTCTGCTTGCCCAAGGTTTAAATCCATCACAGAGACAACAGCAGAACTGGGGAAGATGTAGGTTTTCAGTAGGAAGAAAACACCTCCTGTGTGAACCTCACTCTGTTTAACCCAATGGCATGTTTAACCTCCTAACACTGTCCCCAGGGCACAGCTACAAGTCCCTGAAGAAATTCTGTGTTCCTGAGGACACTGAGGAGATCCTTCCAGGCTTCTGGATGACTTGTGCATCTCTCTGGCTGAGTCAAGCCTCAGAGTGATGGAGGAGGGTGGTGAACTCAGCTGAGAGCTGCCAGGCCTCCTCACAATGTTCACACCATCAGTGAGAGGAGAAACTGTGCAGCTCAGAGGAGCCCAATGGATATAGAAAGCTCTTATGGCTGGGCATCAATATTTGAGCACAAGCACAGAGCTGTAGTTCTGGGGATAAGCAAGGTCTTGCTAAGCCTGCCTTCCACAGAATGGTCACCCTGTGAAAGCCCAGCTTGTTCCAACACCCTTTGCTGGGCTTTGGCAGGGATGACAAAAGGTTTGCACCCCCAGATTTCAAGAAAGCATGCACCAAGAACCTTGAATCAACTGAAATGAGTTTCCAGTGTGAGGCTATTTCCCAAGCTATGCTTCCACAACCAGGACCACACTTTACCTCTCCAGCAAAGCTCTTCTCTCATCCTGATTATTCTGCACTGTTGCTTCCAAGACAGCAATGTCCCCATGTAAATCATCTGTCTGTTTCTCCAGCTCACTCACTCTCTTCTGACTGCTTTGCCACCCTTTCTTCATGGTAGCCAGGTTTTCATTCAGGGCTGTGACCTGCATGTTCAGCTTGGTCTCCTTTTCCTCATATTTCCTGTTTTCTTCTGCTTTTTCTTCTTTCTCTGTGTGCTATGAAAACAGCAGAACAATCAAAACCAACCTTCCAAATATGATTTTTTTCTATTCCCTACATTTAACTGAGGCAAAAAATCTGACTGCACTGGAATCACTGCTTTTAATCAACCAACTACATTAGCCAAGGCTGGAATCCCACTGCATTTTCCAACACCATTAAATGCCTCAAAGATTTCTGACCTTGGAGTTTAAAAATTAATGGAAGGTGCAACTAAAGTCAACACTTTTGTTTCCTCTTCGTCCCTGAAAGAATCCAAAGGTATGCTCACAAAGCAGCACTCTTGTGCTCTCTAACATACTAACCAGTTTAGCTTCAAGTTCAGCACATTCTTTCTTCAGCTCCTCTTCCCTCTTTTTCAGATGATCTTTAGCAGCTTGATGGTTTTTCTTCTCCTGTTCCAGAGCTGAATTTATATTATCTATTTTGCCCTGCAGCTCTAATTTCTGTTGAATCAACAGCTGTTTTGCATCCTTGAGATTTGCTACCTCCTGGTAGGAAACAGAGCTCAAAGTTAAAGCAGCAACACTGGAATGATTTAAATTCAAAACTAGTGTCAATTCTTTCCAAGGACAGAACCAATCTTTGCAAGACAAAGACAGTGAGAGAACTCATCCTGACAAGGGGAATGTCTTATGGATTCATATCCATTCCTTGCTGGAAATGGGAAACAAGAGGATAAGCCTTTAGGAGACACTTTCTGGTTTACTCTGCTTGCTTGTAGGGTGAATATCAAGCTGTCATTGGTGTGCATTCATTTTATAAACATATTTATAAGTTTTCTTATTGAGAATGCAGATTTCAGGGATGACAAGAATTATAACAACCTTTCCCCAAAATTCAAGGGAGTACTGGGCATAAATTGCTTGATAGAAACAAAGTACTGACTTTTATCTAAATTAAATATCATGTTCTGAACTCCAGAGAACAAAATAACATCCAAAACTCCTGTCATGTTACTTTATTAGTGCTTAGGGACTATACCTTCATTTTTATTTGTGCAACAACTTAAACCCTAGATGCTTAACAGATGTAAATGTAACTGCTAATGGGATAATATGGAGAACACAAAACTAAGGCCCTTGAGGAGTGTTTGTTTCTAGAGACTGAAAAATGAACGTGGAGAGAAACAGGTTTACCAGAGACTAAAAACGTTTTCACTGAAGCCTCCAAACTTTTACCCTTTAGAGAGCTTATGTGATTGTTATTATTTTGGAAGACAGTTAGCATTTTATGAAGCTGCTGCTGTTTATTCCCCAACTGTGGCTTTTTAAGCCACTGTAAGAAACCACAGCACATTAAGGCAGTTTCAACCCTAGCACGCATCCTTGAGGAGTACCAGATGTGTCTGGAATAGCTGGAAAACTTCACATCCATGACACTTCTGGACATCTTTGCACTTTGAATAGTCAAGAAAGGATATGCACAGTCAATCTACAGAAGAAAAGCCAGCTAAGACAAGTTGTGAGGTTCACCTGACCGAGAACACTGGGCACCAGTGCTCAGGGATTGTGAGTGATCAAGGCAGAACTGCTCAGGAACCTCAACAAGATCTGTGCTTTGGTGCCCTTACCTGTAAAACTGATATTTACAGCAACCATCTTTGCAAAGCCATTCCAGATAACATCTACTGAGTAGGCACATATGTCTTATCAGCTAAGCAACTGAGAAGACTCAGTTTGTCTCAATATACCTTCTCAAATTCTTGCTTGCAGACTCGAAGCTCTTCACCCAGCTTGGCAGTTTCTTTTTCAAGTCTACTCCTGATTTCCTGGAGCTCTGTTGTTTTACATTTTTCATTAGCCAAGTCTTTTTCTTTCAAAATCTTGAAAAGAAAGAAAAATAGTGCTAGAAAAGTTACTTCTTCCAAGGCCACTAAAGAAATAAACAAACAAACAAAAAACATCCAGGGCTCAAGGGCTACTTGGAGGCTTTGGAGTTAAAGGTAAACAACTGCCAGGTATCTTTAGCCACAGTAATTAGAGCAAACAATTAGCAGTACATTTGCAGTTCTAGTTGGCATTTTCTAATAGCATTTTCCCACCTGTCTAGCCCCTGTAAATAGCTTATTTCCCACCAAATTCACTTGAACCATCTGTTAAAAGTCTTTGCACCAGAGGTTCAGCAAAACTGCCAGTGCTGTGCACTACACCAGTGCCATGCCCTCAAAATACCCCTTGTTTTGAGATTAAGAAAGGGTGCTGGCTTGGGGTGAATGTGTCTGTGTGAGGATTTCAAAAGCATTTACCCTGTCATTCTGAAGATCCTGTAGCATTTTGATCTTCTCACCCAGCTGCTGCTCCTTCTTTGAAGCATCCTGCTCCAGTGTGGACTTTGCCTTCTTCAGTTCCTGAATCTGCTGCTGCTGGCTAGCAAGTTGATTTCTGCTGGAAACTAATTCTTCATGAGCTAGAGCAAGTTTTTCTTCTGTGGACTAATTACAAAGAGAGTTCTGAAAATCATCTGAGTGTAAGAACTTCAGATACTCAAGCCATTTAAACATTTTCCACATGGAAAAATAATTTCCTAGAGTGCAACGTTCAGCTTTCAATGTTGACAGAGCATATTTACATATTATTCTAAATAAAAATAAATTACCCATTTCCAGCAGCAATACTTTGCATATTCCAACTTGAATCCTCCCAGAGAGAAAAGGTGACAACATGGAAGGCCAGAGAATGAAAGGTGAAAGATGAAAAGTAACTGAACTTCAACTTGCTCACACAAATTTCTTCTCTGGGAAATCAGAGTTCTGTAACTCTAAGTTACCTAAGAGGCAGTGAAACTATACTGTGAAGACTTCAAAACTCATTCAATGCTGTTTTCTACCAATGACTTAATGAAGGTAGTTCAAGACAACTGTAAAATGTCTGAAAATCATTAAGTGAAATAAATGTGCAAGTTAAAATGCTAAGATCAGGGCAAAACACTTCACACTCCCAGCATTTTAAACACAGAATTAAAACAACCCCAGTGGGTCTTAAAAAGCTCACACTGGCTTTTAGAATTAATTTGCAGACTATTTTATTTGCTTTCTGAGCTATTAAGAGTTTGCTGCTTAAGGCTCAGCAAGGTTTCAACTCAGAAATTTTTTTAAAGGTGTGCTTTTGCATTTTCAAGTTTTCAGTACCATAGGTGCTTCAGAAAGCAAAATTACCTTTCTCTGCTACTATATTTTAATAGCTAACAGTGAGAAAAGATGGGAAGTATAGCATCATCATATGTATTTTTTTCTGAATAAAAATGCTAGGGTGACTGGTACAGCATTTAAGTAAATAAATAAAAATATAAGAAAATAGCCAAGTCTGATTCACTACAACTTGTGCTGTTGCAGTGCAAATAACAGTGCTGGGTAGGAAGACTCACTGCATCTAAAAGGTGTACAAATGAGCATTTTATTCTGTGTGCTCCCTGAAGCCAGTCCACATGGAGAGACAGGGAATTACTCACAGATGTTATCCTGGTCCCTCTCCATTGCCCAAGAAGGGTTTGACTGTAGGCAACTTGGGTTCCTGACCTACAGACCTGAGGTTTGGCAGCATGAATATAACGTCCACTGAAGATACATCAGCAGAGATGCCAGTGTTGGAGGCAAAGAAACATTCTTTTGAGAACACAGAGGAAACCAGGACTGACTACAAAAAGCACAAAACCAAGACTGAAGGATACTTGGCAGAGCTCTGGAGAGCAGGATTCACATGAAGTATGTTTGCACTAACTGAAAATCAAGGCAAAAAGACCAGTTCTGCCAGTTTTTGTTAACCCCTTTGTATCAAAAATGTCTTTTCCACAAAAAAAAAAGTAAATAGCTTGTGTGTGTGTATACAAAAAAACATGTTATATACACTTAAATATGTGTGTGCATATACATATAGAAAAGATACTTGGTGGTATTCTTTTTTGTGATATATACACTCTTTTTTAACACAACTTTAGCTTTTACAAGCACTCAAATCCTATCCATTTCTTTTTCCAGTCACAAAGACAAAAATATATGAGTATAGTTACTGTTATAGACAGTGCATTTTTAAACCAAAGTACATTTGCAGCAAATAGGATCTATTAAATTATCATTACACCCTCACTTTTGAGATTAACAGCTTCCAACTTTGTATCAGGCTGCAGCTACAGAGCCAGGAGCTTTTGCTCACTGTCAATCCCACCAGGAGTCTCCCAGGCAGAGATCCCATCGTGATACTCCAAAGAGATGCCAGCAGATGGTGCTCTGGGTACGGCCCAACTCCTGCCCAGGGACCAGGCCTGCCACCCTACTCATGCCACCCATATCTGAAGGTGTTAACAGCCTTTAATGATCTATCCCCACACCTTTAATGATCTATCCCCATGCCTTCAATGATCTATCCCCACACCTGAAACCTTGGCCTCACCAGCAGTGAGAATATTTCAGTTGGGCCTTGTCAAATGTTGAGCTAAAGTTGGCACTGGTGGAACCTCACAGTCAGGCCTCGGCCTACTTGTGCAGGGCCTTCAAACTGTGTTAGGAGAATTCATAACTCTCCTGAAGTCCTGCACTGAGGGACACCCAAGCTCACCTCACACACGTTTGAAAAACTTCCACTGTTGTCTATTAATAAGACCAATCTGAGACTGAAAACTAAAGTTCTAGTTCAATAGCAATTACACGCCAGCAGACTTTGCCCTAATTAGCTATACTGTTTAAATTAGTTGAAAGCTACAATATATAACAAGAAAAAAAAAAAGAGAAAAAAAATATTAACTCATAAAAGAATACAAAAATAAATCATCTTTCACTTTGCTACTGCACTAATGCAAGGGTATTTCAGGTAAACTGGCAAACTCCCTTGGCTTTAAATTAGGATGTCCTTTGTCCCAGGGGAAGGGACTGAACAGCATAAAATTCTATATATATAGAAGAACTTTCTTCCACCTATACTCTTCTTGCACTGTTTCTTGAACCTCAAAATGCATATCAACAGATTTATTAAGTTACACTGTAAGTACCTTAAGGTCTTGCCTGGTTGCCAGCAGCTCAGACTCTTTCCCATAAAGGTCCAGCTGCAGCTTCTCCATGTTTTCCTTATGTTTTTCATGTGTCTTCTGCAAGTCTGCTAGCTTGACTTTCTCAGTTTTAAGCTCCTGTGCTGACAAAATCGACTGCTGTTGCAGTTTATTCTCCAGTTCTGCCTAAAACAAACACAGGAAGGTTCAATTGAAGTTACAGAAAATAAAGGAAGTTTAATCAATAAACTGCATTCCTATTGCAAGGTGAGATTGTTTTCTCCCCCTTACATAGTAGCAGCTCAGTAATCTGATGGTTGTAATTTTAACTAATATTTTTAACTAATTTAATTCATGTCAAAAGACTAAGTGAAACACATTCAGACCAAACATTTAAAATCAAAAGAATTTTTCCAAGTCCTAAAGTTTCCACAGGCTGTCAACAGCACAAATATGATCATGGAGCACAGGTCAGCCAAAGCTGGAGCAACATTTAACAGTGCATGGCACAAAACACAACATTCCCTAGTGTTCTGAGACATCTGAACTCTTTCCATGATGGTTTATGAGCTCACATTCATTTTCCTCAAGGAGTAAGAGAAACCAGTCTTACCTTTTCTAAAAGAGCAGTTTTTAATTCAGCTTGCAATGTCTCACTGTGTTTTTTCTTCTGCTCAAAGGATTCCTTTAACTCTCCCAGCTTTCCCTGGAGATGTTGCTCACTTTTTTCTTTCTCCTTCAGAAGACCCTGAATTTCCAGTACTTGTGCTCGTGCTGAATCAAGGTCTATTGACAACTGCTTAGAAATCTATATTTAAAAATAATAAATAACTGTATATAATTTTAATTTACATCAATTTGAACATGCTGTAGTACACGAAGCTGAACTGACTGGATGACAAATTACCTAGTTCAAAAAGCAAACAGATAATTTCACAAATGAAAAACTGCTCAAAGCTTTTAAAGCTCAAGATACAGCTTCAGGAAATTTCCTCCCAAAAGACTGCTAGAAGTTAGGGAGAAACTGTCCACTGATCATTTCTGATTCCTTTAGGGACCAGAAATCCATGAAGGTGGATTTGGTGCTCAGGCTGCCAGCTGGACTGTGATTTTGCAGCCTGAATCCTCATCTTTCAAGAAGAACATTTGGACCTTGTGCAGTCACAAGCAAATCATTACACCTTTGCAAAAGCAAAGAAATCCTTCAAGGATATCTGAAAATGCCCTGTCAAACACTACAGGACACATATGGATTAGGCCCAAGACTAAAGCAGATCTAACAATATGAGATAACTTTTATTCTATAGAAGTATGAAAAAATGTGAGGACTTGGTATTATCAAATAACTGCCCCATGAAAAACCCTGAAGGGCTAAAATACCCCCCTAAGGTAAGTGTGGCACAGAGGAAAGGAGGAAAACCTGTATTTTAAAGCTTCATCTCAACATCTAGGACATTTTCTGTACCCCCTTATTTCAGTTTGAGAGCTGCAACCTCTATCTCTCATCAATCCCAGCACGTGAGAGTCAAAATAAATATTTCAAACATTTATTATCACTGGTTTCTAGGTTTTTGAAGCTAAGAGGACAGCTTACCCCCTCTTTTTTTTCCAGTGAGTTTTTCAATTCATTCCTCTCCTTAGCTACAGACTCTGTTTGTACCTGGAGTTGGTGTTTCACTTCTTGGTAAGATTTTTCCTAAAAAACACAAGACAAGGAAATATTCCAGTGAGCTTCTAAGAACAACTACCAGGTATTTTTGCAGGATCTACAAAGCTTTGACTTTCAGTTTAGGTGGAAAAGCTTTTCTGCCCAGCTGCAGAAAACACAGCCATGTACCAGAGGTTTTCTGGTCAGGGATAGCCTCCCTCCTGGAAGCTCCCTTCTCCTTGTGGGAAGCAGTGTGCTCATCACCCTCATCAGGATCCACAATTTCTTGATGTTCTAAAACTCACAAGCAAGGATATCTGTGGGACTTGTCTGAAAATACATTTTAAGCCCAAACAGAACACACTGAAGACAGTGGTGAGGCTCCAAATGACTGCAGAATTAGAAGCAGAATTTGAATTCCTGTCTTGAAGTCTAAACTGGGGAGAAAATCCTTCAAGTTTTTAGGAGAAACAAGTATTTCAAGCACAGTAACTAAGTAAAACAAACAAAAAGCACAAAGGTGAAAGAGTAAAGGAAAAAATGTTATTTATAGCTAGAAGCACAGGGTTTTTTTACATCAGAATAAAAGCAGATCAGAATGGGTTCTGGGAAATGATGCCATGGAGGATGAGGAGGGAATGAGAAGACACCCCTACCATGTTTGAGGCAGAAAAACTGGATAAGAAAGTCTATGACATGTTTTCCTGTAGTACCCATTTATATTACCAAAAAAGGGAAGAAAAAGTGGTATTTAAGGCTATGTCCCTTAAGCTATGTCCCTCCCCACACAAGACACAATTCTGCTCTCCCTGAAGGTCTTCCAGTGTGGCCAGAAAAGTGCACAGAAGGTTCTACATCTTCAAAAGCTCAAGAAAAAAAACCTAAAATGGCCTCAGAAAAGTCACTCTGGTGGCACTTTGGCAAAAGGTTTATAACTTAGTGCTGTGATAAAATGGCTGATGTGGTTTTTTGAGACTGGAAATACACCCAATTTATTCCTAAGGAGAGAACCATTTCTAACCATTTCTGCAAGAGCTGATTTTCCTTTTTGCACTTCTTTTTCCAATTCCTCCTTGATTTTTTTGGAGGATTCAGAACTTTTGGAGAGCTTGTCTTTGGTAGCTGCAAGGTCCTTTAGTAGAGTGTCTTTCTCTGATTTCACTTGTTGTAGCTCTGAGGTTGCTGCTTGCATTTTACAGTGGGATTCCTTGAGTTGTTTGCTTGCATCTTGATTTGATTTCTCCAGGTTTTGTTTGAGGCTGGCCTTTTCCTCCTCCTGCTTGGCAATTTGCTGTTTTGCTTGTTCAAGGGCCTCAGATTTCTTCTGCAAATCCAATTTAGCTTTAGATGCCCTGCAAATAAAAAGGAAAAAAAAAAAAAAAAAGTATTTTCTTTTTTACTTTTTCTTGGGTTCTTTTGTATCATTTAATGTCTGTTATTAAATATGTTAACTCTAGAGCTACTTCAAAGCACACTTGTTTCATCCAGAGCATGGGCATTCTGTCTCTCCAATGGTTACAGAGCCATGGATATTTAAAGGACCTCACAACATCCACCTGTTCAGGTATTTAGCTGACAACAAGCACAGTGAATAAACTGAATTGAATCACAACTGTCAGTGACTCACAGGAGAGGGAGCAGATGGACTCTGCATGGCACAGCATGAAAGGAACAGGTAGGATAAATCCAGTTCTCACAGCACTTATCTGTGAATTTTAAGCACTCCCAGGAGAGCAGAACTCTCAGGAGAGAAGTCCAAACCACTCTAGTTTATGTCTAGCTTTGCAAAGTACTCTAAGAAAGGAAATACATACTCTGCTGTTGCTGCTTCAAGCTGTTTACTCAGCTCTGCTGTTCTGAGGTCTAATTCTGCAGACTGCTGTTGCTGCTGCTGTAACTCCTGCACAGCTTGTTCCTTGCTTGCTTTAGCATCAACAATGTCAGCTTCCAGTTTCTGAGATAGACAAAGAAATGTTAGAGCCAACAGAACACAATCAACAAGATAAAAAGAGGAAGAAAAAGCAGAAGTCATCTAGTCTGTGAGAGGAAGGTGAGGTTCTCCTCACCCTCTACTCTCAACTAGTGAGCACTATGTTCAGTTCTGGGCTCCCCAGTTCAAGAGGGACAGGGAACTACTGGGGAGAGTCCAACAGAGGGGACTGGAACATCTCCCTTACAAGGACAGGCTGAGAGACCTGGGGCTGTTTAGCCTGTAGAACACTAAGAGATCAATTTTTCTCAGTGTCTAAAGGGTGGGTGGCCAGATGGGGCCAGTGTCTTTTCAGTGGTAGCTGGGATAGTGTATGAGGTTGATCTTGAAGACTGATTTTGGGGAGCACTCATTCCCTCTCAGAACACTTGCCAGGTAGCAGAGAGGCTGGCAGAAGCACACACAAGATGCCAGCACAGGGGCAATGTCCTAAGCCTGCTATGGGAACATGGAAGAAGAACAGGATTAAAGGGTGAGCAGATGAAATCCTACAGAAGTGGTATTGATAAGGAGGAATTATTCCTTCCCCCCTCACTTGAGCACAGCTTTTATCACCTACTTCCAAACAGCAGAGAGCACCAGCTGCTGTAAGCTCAGGCTCTGTGTTCAATACAAACCTTAAGCTGTCCCTCCAGCTCTTCAGTTTTCTGTTCTAAATAAAGATGTTTCTCTTTGTACTCTTTCAGATTGCCTTCCAGCTGAGCACAGTATTCCTGCTTGTCACTCAGCTTAGCTGTCACCTGATCCAGCTGAATGCTGACCTTATTTAACTCCTGTGGTAAAAGAAAAACAGGAGGGTTATTAATTTTTCATAATTTCCCCAAATTACTAATGTTACTTATGCTTTAAAAGTGTTCAAATTCAAAAGGAAAAGAATGTTTTCTTTAGTCTGCAGGAAATGGAGAGGGGCAACACAAAGAGGGGCACAAATTTTCTCTGTTAAACTCATAAAATTTCTTTTCAAGCCTCAATATTCCTCTCAAATTTTACAGGCTGTGGGCCTGTGGTATCTGGAGTTACAAATGGCAGAAGAATTGTTGGCAATAAAGGTGCTAGACCCTGCAGTTGGTACAACAGGCACTAGAAAGCAACACTACAAACTCCTAGAGAAAACTTTTGCTGTCTCCATGAAATCCAGCACCACCACAGAGGGAAACCAAGACCATGGCAACAGTTCTCCACAGCCCAGAGGTGATTTCAAACCCAAACAACTCCATCTTCCTAAGAGCCAAGAACACATTCACTTAGTAACCACTGTGGTGACAGCTACAGCAAAGCTCCTTTCATTCCCAGCCAGCTGATTCATTTCAAGAGAAATGAATAGTTTAGCAGTTGCAAAAAGAGATCTTCTAGCTGCTGTGGGTGCAGGGCAGTGGTCCTGCAGTTAATTCTAGCAATGAATTAATTCCATTTATGCTAAACATGGTGCTATGTTAGCATGAGCATTTAACAACACTGTTTTGCTCTTTTTTTTTTGGTGCCATTTAGCACACAGAGAATTATTTCTGATTATAGACATTTGCTACTGAATTTGGCTGAATCTGCAGTAAGAATTAAGTGTTTTCTACCATCACATGGGTGAGAATTGAACTAACTCCTAAGACAGCACAGACCCTGAGCCATTATTCTACAGCAAGGAGTGGATTCCCAAGTAAATTCTTTATACTGCAAAATATATCTTAGCAAGAAGAACTGAACACACATCACGTGGTCAGGATACCCTACATGATGACTGCCCAAATGCATCTTAGTTTGTAAGCAGATTACTCCTAGGTTTCTAAGTAGACTTTGTGCTTGTATGATGCTTATAACCTGTTGCTTGTCCTGCAGTGCATGCTGGGCAGTGTCCAGATGATTCTGCAGATCTGCTCTTTGTGCAGCTTTGGATGCTTCTGCTGAAAGCAGCAACTCAGTCTTTGCTTTGACCTGGAAGACAAGTTATTTTTCACTAAAACATCTGTTTTATAATAGCTAGTTTTAATTTTTCTTATAGTCCTCAGAAGTTTAATAGTAAACCCAGCAGTTTTCAGATACTACTTAAAAAAAAAAACAAACAATGGAGGAAAGATTTTCAAGGTTTAGAAAAAAACAGGAGTTTAAGCAACAGTTGGGCCTTACTCTGAGCTAAAAAACCCCAGCAGTGCCACTCATCTCCTAGGAAAAGAATTTTCTTTACAACAAGAACAATGGGATAGACTCACATAGGCAGCAGAGAGTCCATTACCTGCACATCTAGCTGGGAAACCTTCTCTTTACTTTCATTGAGCTGGCTGGTTAGTTCAGTGATGTTTGCTTCCAGGGAAAGCACACGGTCCTGAGCAGCTCTCAGATGTGCCTTCTGCTCCTGCACTTGCTCATGCAAATTCTCCTGGGCTTGTTTATGACTCTCTGATTGGTTCTTCAGCTTCTCTGTCAGCTGAGTTACCTGCAGTGAGAGCAAAAGGAGCTAAGTAGGAGGGAAGGCTGGAGCAGCATGTCCAAAGAAGTCATACATCCTTTGAATTTCAGCATGGCTTTGGAGACTCTCCAGTTCTTCCTCTGAACTGCTACAGTAAGACTGTGTTGTCTTCAATACCAGACTTCAGATGGGTTACAAATCAACAAGGGAATTGAAACACTAAGGAGACAACATGTGCCAGCTAAACTGCCTTTTGGTGTTGAAAGTGGTGATTTAATTTTTAGAACAGGAGGAAAAAGCAGGTGGATGCATCCAGAAATGACTTGTAATAACATAGTGCTAGCATATGGATGTAGGAAACACCCAGGAATTCTTCCTCTACACTGATAAGTTATCAAAACACAAGTCCTGTGAAACTTAAGATCTTTAAAGTATCAAAGAAGCAGCAAAGTAGAGCCAAGATGAGGGACAGATCTGCAGGGACAGAAAAGAAGGAAACAAGATACAACAATGAGAATGAAAGAACAAGCCTCTGAGTTCCTACCTGTATTTGCAGTGCATGGTTTTTTTCTTGTAGCTGGTTAAGAACTGCAGTTTCTCCTTCACCAGCCTGAATTTTTGCATATAAGTCCTCTCTTTCCTTTTCCAGCAGAGAGATGTTTTCCTTGCTTTTTTGAAGCAAGGCCTCAAGATTTTGTATTTTTTGGTCCTTATCTCCAATCTGTCGAAGCACTTGCTCCAAATCATTCTAGAAAAACCACAGAACTTCATTAAAAAGGACCTTGGAAATGATTCCTCATGCATAAAATATTGCTTAAGCTCTAGATTTACAAATTCTTCCAACTAATATAAGCCATGTGAGTGACTGGCACAGAGAAAACACTTAAAACAATAAAATCCTGATGTTACCTGGGCTTCTCTTAGTTTTGCTGTGGTATTTTGCTGAAGTGTCTGCTGTTCCTGGTGCTGCTGTTTTGCTTTATCTAATTGATGCTGCAGTTCTGTGGAGTTTGCTGCTTTTTCCTTTAGCTGGAAGAAAAAAAAAAAGCAAGAAAAAAAAAAGCAAACCCAACCAAGCAAACCAGACTAATGAGTTTACAAGCACCACTCAGTGTGCCAACTATGCCATGTTCAGTCTAATGCTAAAAGATTTTCATCTAAACATGAATATTTGAAGAAATAGAAGTGTGTGATGCCAGTTAAACAGTCCAAATCTACCCAAAGCATTCATTACTATTAATAGGTGAGACTCTGTATCACAAGTGAGAACAGTAAGACAACTATCAGATGTATTTTAGCTCTCAAAAACCTAAGACATGATTTTTAGTATGTTTTTTCCAACAGTTAAGAGGTCACATGACTGCTAATACCTGTAAAACAACATTATTATTACTACTATTAGCAGTTTTAGTACCAATTTTGGTTTAGCTGTCTCTGGGTCAAGGCTCTGCACATTAGTTACAGAGAAGCTTTAAAGTTTTGACAACATACCACTCAGATATTGGGCCAACCCCTATACAAGCAGCAGAAAATCAGCAACATATACAAGATGCTCATTAAAACAAATAAAAATTCATAAACCAAAGTTTTCTGCCCATCCACCCCACCCAGCTCACTACCTAGCAATGACCTGCTGTGCAATGTTCACTTTTCCTTCATGTAGGGCTTTATCTCACAAAAATATCTACATCCAAAACATCAAAGGTGCACCTGAGTCTTTTTTTCCTTAGATCCTAAGTGCAAAATGCACAGCTTTTATCCATCTGTCACCTGCCATCAGTGTACCTGCACCAATGGGTGTTTAGGTTGCACTAAAATGTAACACAAATGGCATTTGGGAAGATGCTGACAACTCCCCTGGATGATTTTAAGTGTCAATCAACTGAAATTCTCATGAGGACAAGCTTTATGAACTGCAATGTCACTGGAAGAAGATAGATTTCCAGAAGCCACTGGATTTGTCATAATAACCCCTACCTGCTCTTCAGCACGAGACAGTTTCAGCTGCAGATCAGCCACTTGCTGCTCTTTGTCCATCAGTTTCTCACTAGACAGCTGCCTCTGCTCCTTCAGCCTCCCATGGGCCTCCCCAAGCTGTCGTTCTGCTTCTAGGAGTTTACTGTGCAGCTGGAAATGGAAAAAAAAATACTAATTTTTTAGGCATTTTGTAGCCAACAGCACTGGATTTCACACTCACTTGGTGCAAAGCTTGCCAGAAGTTTTCCTATCCCACAGTGGAACAATTACCTGAGCTCCCAAGTCACCTGTGTACATCACACACCTCAGAAACATCCTCATTTCTCTGCTGAGACCCCTCAGGATGGGTCAGAGATCTGACAGAGACACAGAGGGAATCCACCAGAGGCACAGGGAGCAGCACACAAAGCAGTGATGCTTAGAGCAAACTCAGCCAGCACACACCCTCACTCCTGCAGAGCCAGAGGCTGGATGGACCACTGCAGTGGTATTTTTTTGTGTATTTATTTAGATAATAAATATATTTATTGTGGCAGCCTGTACCTGCTCCACTGGCTCCCACAAGAAACTGTTCTGATTTGCAGCTTGTTGTGAAGAGCTCTCTCCATAAAATCAGCTGGGGAAGCTCCAGGTCCTCCCTTCAACAGCCCTAAAATTTTCTCCTGCCTTCCTCAAACTCCTATGACTACCTAGGCAATAAAAATCTTGCTACTCACTGCAAACTATTTGGAGGGAGTTAAGACATCAACATCAGTCTCTCTCCTCTTACCCAGCTGCCTGTTCCTGCAAGAATTCAATGAAGAACCTCCCACTGGAGCCCTTCAGGCCATCTGTCAAAAATCTGGCTGAAGTTATCAGTGCAAGAGTTGCAGGGGATGGAGACAGGGAGACAAATGTGTCTGTGATTTATTTGCTGAAGAGATGAAGCTAAACTGTTTGTTTATGTGTCCACAACCACAAAAACTGTGAATGAAAAGCTGTTCAGTCTGTGACTAAGATGCTGAGTGGTAACTAAGGCTGCACAGTGGAAAGAGAGGTAGGAGGAAAGGAGAAGGATGAGGAAAGAGACCATCATTTCTCCCCCAGTAATTAAGATTAATCCATTTGTCTTTTTCCACAGTAACCACTGAATTATTAATACTTCACTAAAAATACAAACAAGAGCTGGAGGAAAAAAGTAATGAAGGATGCAACAATGCATAAGGAAAAACTGCAGGATGAAAGAAGAGATCATTTAATACTGTAGAGAAAAGGGAACAAAAAGGCTGTTGGATCAGCTAAAGCCTTTTTTATTCACATTAAAAAGCCTTACCTGAGCAAGCTCACTCTGGAGCTGCAGGCCATGCTGCTCCTTTTCCTCCCTCTGCTGCTGGAGCTGTTTGCACTCTGCCTTGAGATGCTGGTACTTGGTCTCTACTTCAGACAACTCTTCTTTCAGTTTCTGGCTGGCCTCCCCCTTCTCCCCCAGCTCTGTCTGTAACCTCTGTATGGAGGCCTCAGATGCAGAGAGCTTTGCCTGAAGCTGTTGGCAGTCCAGGTCTTTCTGGTGCAAACTTGCCTGCATGTTCTTCTTACTCAAAGATGCTTCGTGGTGGTTCTCCTCTAGCTGGGTGTAGTCCTGCTCCTTCTTCAGCAGCTTCTCAGCCAGAGCCTGTAAAGAGAATTACACAGCAGAGTCTCTAAAGAGAATTACACAGCAATTCAACTGCTGTTCTGCTTACAGCTTTACTCCAATTTCTTTCAGATTTATTTGTTCACATTTCTTCTCAAGGGTTGATGATGAACAGGGAAGAACTGGCTCCAAAATGTTAATAAATCAAATACTGACCTCTGTTCCATAGTACACAAGTTAATTCTGGGGCCCATATAGCACACAGGTTCAAATGGAAATACTGGTTTTCATCCTCTCATAAATCCCTTCACTGAGAACACCACACAAGATCTGTTTCTGTATCCTGAAGACTAATTTGCTTTCTCTGAATGCTCACATTCTCAGTTACTGCAACTGCATTTGCTTGGGGAAAAGATGAAACAGTCATTTGTGTTATTAGAATACAGAAAAAGTTTTCAAGTATCACTGTCCTTCACACACTTTGCCAAGCAACAGTATTTGTGGTTTCATTCCTGTGTAATCCTGTGCTGGTCATCTTTAGTCTACCCTCATTTTGCCCTGTCACTTAACACCATGATCTGCTATCAAAATTATAGAAGAAAAGTTTTATATCCATGTCTAAAATGTACAAATTGACCACATGAATGCTAAGGTCAGGTGGGCAGTTTTACCCTCCTGAAGTCAGTGGCAAAGCTCCCACTAATTCAGAATATATTTCACCTTCAGCATATAAAGTGCAATTCCATTTTTATTA
>JAOEGS010011630.1:0-33534 GCA_025447755.1 Corythornis vintsioides | reverse complement strand
CCCCGAACACTGCTTTTAGGGATTTTAGAAGAAACCTTTCTGATGATTGTAAATTGGTTAAATTGTTTGCTCTTTCCATTTAATTTTAACCCAGCTTTTACAAGTTTGGTTTTTTTTTTTCCCTCTGTCTGCTTCTCTGCCAGACAACACATTTATTGTTGTCACTGAACCAGTAAGAGCAGCTGAATTTGGGACAATTCATTGCTCTTCACAGCTCTGGTGGGGATTGTGCAGAACGTGAGGCTGCTCTAAGCAGAAGGGTTGCAGTGGGAGGAGAAGGGGCTGATCCCACTGGTTTTAGGGTGGCCAGATGATGGGTCTGGGCCCAGCTCTGTGCTCAGACTTGAGCCCCCCCAGCTCATGGGGCACACACCCCAAGAGTCAGCCAGGCCATCACCCTTCTGGTATTTCTGCACTGTCTGAGCACTGCGTTGTCACTGGCTCACTGAGCTCTGCTCTGGTAAAGCCTGGTGTAGCAGAACTGGGTCCTGATCTGCAGGATTGGTTGGTGTGAGCTCGGGCGGCAGTGCTGGAGGTGTGTCAGCCGTGACTGGAATCCGAGCTGTGGCAAGCAGCTTTCCTTGCATCAGCAGGGCAGGGACCCCTGAAACAGAGGGTGAAGTTCCTGCTCAGCGGGCTTAGTGGAGCTTGTCACCCAGGGCCCTGGCATGTCGCCCAGCGTGTCCCTGTCCCTCTCGGAAGGGTTGTGCTGCAGACAGGTTTCCTGCACAGGCTGGGTTTCATCTCTCTGTACCTCTGGTTGATGCTCACCTGGGCTCTAAGGCCTCTCCAGGCTATGCAGGGGAAGGAGCAGGGGCTGTCAGCATCTCTGCACTGTCTGGAATAGCTGCTCCTGTGCCTGTAGCTACCGTTACAAAATCCAGATAGAGAAAACAAGCCCTAAAGGGAAACAGCTTCATTAGTCCAAAATCTTGTGTATAGGAGAGGGTGTGGAGGGTGCAGTTAGCATGGTTTGTGGGTCCCCTGTGGCACCAGCCTCTCTGCCACCTGAAATGTCATCAGGAATACTCAGCAGAGCTGCTGCTGCCTTTGGGTTTGTTCTGTGCTGCCCTTTTTGTCTCCTGGATACAGGAGTTAAGAGAAGTGTGGATGGGGCATTGCATCCCTGGCAGAGTTTGCTTTTTCTCTTTGGAACTATAGAGGGGAGTTTGAGCCCTGCCCAGAGCAGAGCTCAGGCCTCCTCTCCCAGTCCATGGTGGATACAGCTCTTCTCTCCTGCCTGCTGCCCCTTTGCCCAGTTTGCTCAAGTTGCTGAAGCGTGAGGCCATGTGTGTCTGTCCTGGAGGGGGGACACGTTGCTCAGCGTGGGAGATGGGGCCAGATGGGCATTTTTCTCTCCTTTCCCGATCCTTCCTCTTTCCACTGGCTCTGCAGAAGCTGAGTCTCAGAGCACTGGTGCTTGTTTGCTGCCCAGCAAGTTACCTGTTCTGTTCAGTGGAAGAAAATGGCGTGAACTGGCTATTCTGCTGGTGTTTCTGGCCTGGAGACCAGGGCTGCCTCTCTAGCCAGGCATGTCCAACCTCTAGCAATAACCTGCCCACCTCCATCTTCAGCTTCCTACCCACGAGCAGGCGTCTGTGCAGCAAGCCAGAGGTTCTCCTTTGCTCCTGGTGCTGCAAGGCAGGCTCCTGGGTGTAGTGATGTAACGCATGGTCGAGCTCCAGATGGTCATGTTGTTTTTCACGCTCTTTTCTGGCTACCAAAGGTGCAGATTATTAATAAGAAGCTGGACTTTAGCAGCGTTCAATCCAAGTGTGGCTCAAAGGATAATATCAAACACATCCCAGGAGGAGGCAGTGTGAGTACCTTCACACTTTCAATGCACTCTAATAGTTCTAATGATTAAGTGGCATGTTGTGTAAACTGAACTGCCGATGCTATCTGCAGCGAGCCTGCCGTCAGATAGCCATTGGTGACGTGCAATGACTCTTTTCTGGCTACCAAAGGTGCAGATTGTTAATAAGAAGTTGGACTTTAGCAGCGTTCAATCCAGGTGTGGCTCAAAGGATAATATCAAACACATCCCGGGAGGAGGCAGTGTGAGTATTCACACTTCGAATGCACTGTGGTAACCCCGGCGAGCGGTGGCATGTTGTACTCACTAAACCACCGATGCTATTGCAGCGGCCCCGGCTGCCCAATAGCCATTGGTGCCCTCCTGTCTTTTAACCCCATTAACCCCAAAGACATGGTTAGATGAACCCTAACGAGTCCTGGACATGCCTGACATGGACAGAACTAACCGAACCTGCCCTTAGAAACCGTGTCTGTAACAAAACATCCCGCTCACCCGAAGGTTTTGTGCTACCTGGAGGGCTGGAGGCCTCACTGCCTGCGGGGTGGGCAGCCTCTAGCAGGCAGTGACACAGTTGCTTGATGCAGTAGCTGGGTAGATTGATGAGCAAACGCTGTCCTTGTTGCTTTAATGTCCTGCTGAATTACCTGTGACTCTGCACAACGAGTGGAAATGCAGGTTCCTGCCCGTTCCCATCAGGCAAGTATGATCTGTGCCAATATTAAAGCTTCTCACTAATGAATGTGTCTGGCAGTGCCTGTGGAGGCAGAGCCTAAAGTCACAGGGGGTGAATGGGTTCAATGCTGTCATTTTCAGCCACTCCCAAATAAACAGCTGAACTCAGCTTTCAGTTACTGTGCCAGAAACCTGGAGAAACTTCACAGGGGTTGGTGGATTTACACCAGTCTCTCTGGAGACAAGAGTTAGGGTCCTGGAATAGTGACAGGCCAAGGAAGGTGCATCACTGAGACCCCAGACAGTACAACCTGGGTGGGTCTTTGGCTGCCTGCTCTGTGGCCATCTGAGGAACCTGGCTGGTGCCTCTCAGATGTTCCTGGCAGATTTTTCTTTGTGCTGTTTTTGATCTCTCTGGATGCCCTCCCGAGAAGCTGAGCGTTGCAGGGGCCTTGGCACATGAGTGTTGGGACAAAACTAGATTGGAAACCTCCCTCTTAAATTTGACGTTATTTTGTCTTTATTTAAGGGAACAGAGGAGCTGCTTGGCTGAGGTCTGACCTCTGTGAAGCAGGTTTCATGCAGATTCTGCTCTTCCTTACCCCAGGGTCCCACACTAGCCAGGCTGCTGGGTGTGTGGCTGACCACTTGTCATGGCAGGAGTTAGTGTTGGTCACTCATCCTCTGTTGCCATGGCTGGTAATGAGCCTCAGCACAGCGTGGAGAGCTCACACCAAGGGCAGACATTGGCAGCTGCAGTGAGGTTGAGAAGGATCTGGGTTTTTGGCTGCAGATTGTCAGCCCTGCCCGGTCTCAGGGGCTGGCATCGTGGGACTGCTGGGGAGCTGTGATGACAGGGAAAGCAGTAGCTTTAGCTCCAGGGCAAAGCTGGGTGTTACAGTGGCTGCACTGACCGTCCTGGTGCAGAGCCAGGCCCTGGGGCTTCTCTGATACCAGGAGTGACGAAAGACCGCCAGCCTTTGGTGGCCCTCACATCTCAGTCCTTCCCAGTGCTGTGGGCAGGGTCTGTCAGCCCAGCCACAGGATGAGCCCTTCCTGCCATAACCTGGGGGTGGGATCTTCTTGGGGGTTCTTTTAAGTCTCTGACAAGGTGAAGTAGGCAAAAGTTGACCTGAGCGTTGCTGAAGCTGAAGGGGGGGATCCCCAGGTCTCTGGCACTGGTTTCCCAGGCAGGCAGCTCTGTGGCCATTTTCTTTTATTGATGAAATGGGGAAGACCCTTCTCTGCTCTCCAGTAGAGTGGTAAAGGTTAATGGAGTCCTGCCTGTGGAAAAAGAGAACTGGAACAAGAGCAGAAAGTGTTTCAGTTGCTGATTGCTGGCTCTGGACATGGGAGGTCTTTCAGCCCCAGGTCCCAGTGGTAGCCAAGTTGCTCGTGGGCCCTTGGGGGTCACAGCTGGGATCAGAAGGGCTCCAGTTTTCCTTTCTGAGGCCTGTTTCTTGCCTTCTGGCTGACTCAAGCTCTCCTCCTGCCCCCTGCATTACACGTGTGATCCTCCCCCAGCGCTGTCTTCATGTCTGTCTGTCCTGTGCTCCTGGACCCCAGGCTGCTTTTCCCCCCTCTGTCTCCACTTTGTCCAGTGTGCCTTTTGGTGAGCATCTGAGACAAGGCAGGTCTGTGGGAGCTCTGGGACGGTAGGACAGTGCCAGCCAGCCTCTGTTCCCCCTCCTCCTTCTGGCTGTGTGGTGGAGCTGGGGGTGTTTCTCAGTGCCCAGTACCAAGCTCTGGGGGCTGACACCAGAACTGCAGGATGGACCTTCACCCCCGGGGCTTTTGGCAGCACAGGCTGCTTGAGTGCGATGGAGAGTGGTGGCTACGGCAAATCCTTTGTGGCTTCTGGCCTCCCTGGTCCAGAGGCTGCTCAGAAGGGTCAGCTCCTCTGCAGAGGTCACCCCTTGGTGCTGGCACATCCTTGCCGAGGTCTGAGAGCTGCACAGCCCCTCTAGCTACAGCAACAGCTGGGGGACCCTTGGCTCTGAGCCCAGAACCAGGGTCCCAGGTGACTGACGTCCTGGGGGTACAGGGATGCTCACCCCCTTGTCTCCTGCTCCTGACATAGCTGGTGTGTGTGTGTGTGTGCTGTGATTTCATGTCCCCAACACCACCCGATGGTCTCTCGGCGTGAGGCAGCCACCGAACAGCTCCATGTGGTGCAGCCCCTTGTGTGTGTGTGTCTCGTGTCACACGGCTGTCCCTGCACGAGGCCCTGGCCACGTCCTGTCCTCCTGGGCTCTCCATGGGGCGGTTTCAGCAGAGTCACTGCCACTCGTGCTCAAAGGTGTGACAAGTAAACCCAATAAAAACCATCATGAGATGCTGTTCAGCAGAGTAGAACTGCCATTGTAATGTATATCACGGGAACTCCTGACTGAATTTATAGAGACTTTGCTTGTTTGTTTGTTTTTGGTTTTTTTTTTTACTTTTTTGTTGTTGTTGTTGGGTTTTTTTTTAACCTTTATTTTCGTTGCAGCATTTTTCAGAAATGCATATTTTGGTCACTTTAAAAATTTCTGTGCACATTGATCATTTCTGTTCTTTCAGTTTTTGTGGACATAAGCTTTATGTTTTACACCAGAAAAGGTATTTATTTTTTACGTTTTTCTCTCTGGTATATCTCCTCCTTTTGGATGATGTGTATGCAAATCTTAATTAATTACCACTCCACTTTCTCTCTCACTTAAAAAATAAAAAAGCACTTTAAAATTGCCTCTATTTCCCCCCCACACTCTGTGGAGAGGTGACCTCGTGCATGCTGACATGTTAAGAGAGGCTACTGCACACGGGCGTTAATGACCTCCCATTTCTGATGACGGTTTCTTTGGTGTCATTAATCTTCCTGGGCTTTAACCTGTCCCTCCCTCACATCCGGATCGGGTGCCGGTGTGTGTTGTGCCTCCCCCCTCCCCAGGCTGCCCATGGTGACAAGAAGCTCATCACCTGTTCCTTTCTCCTATGGACAGGTCCAAATTGTTTACAAGCCAGTCGACCTGAGCCACGTGACATCCAAATGTGGTTCCCTGGGCAACATCCATCATAAACCAGGTATGGTAGAGCTGGGTGCTGCTTCTTGGGATCTCCCAGGGTTAGGTGCTGGTCTTTGGGAGCTCCCAGGGCCTGGTGCTGGTCCCTTAGAGCTGGTTGCTGATCCTTGGAAGTTCAAGGAGCCCCGTGCTGCTCCTTGGGAGCTCTCAGGACTGATTGCTGGTCCCCCAGGGCCAGATGCTGGTCCTTGGGAGCTCGCAGGGCTAACATCCCTGCACAGAATCCTTTGGGAAGTCTCTTCACCTTGTTTCCCGTTTGCCCTGGGTGTCCTAAATCACCACGGGGTCCCTTTTGCCACTGTTTTCCTGCTTCTCACCCCTCTGCTCAGCCTCAGAGGGCTTCAGAGAGCTCCCCTCAGCACTTTCTCTCCAGCCTGCCCTGGGAGCTCACCCAGCTCATGCTCTTTTCTTCCAGGCGGTGGCCAGGTGGAGGTGAAGTCTGAGAAACTGGACTTCAAAGATAAGGTGCAGTCGAAAATCGGGTCCTTAGATAACATCAGCCACGTCCCTGGAGGAGGAAATAAAAAGGTAAAGGGGCACTGGGTCGAGAACAGGCCTGTTGTGGGTGTCTGTGAACAGGCAGAGAGCTGCTGAGGTCTGGACTCGGAGAAGGCCATGCTCACCCAGGTCACCTTCAGCCCTCCCAGCCTCTCCCCTCAGCTCGTCAGGCAGCACTTGCTCCTGAGTGCTCAAAGCCATTTGCTGCCTATGTCCTAGCATAGGGTGGCCTGTTCAGGCTTGTCCTAGTGCAGGGATAGGCCACTCAGTTGCTGTCCCAACAGCCCAGTCACCTGCCTGACAGTGACTGCTGCCTGTGGACAGAACCCTGGGCTGTGGGGCTGCATCCCCAACCCGGGGATGTGTCCTGGAGCAGAGCTGTGTCAGAGGCATGGCAGTGGCGTGGCCAGTAGGACTGAGGCAGAGATTGTCTCTCTGGGCTGGCTGCTGAGGAGGGTGCCTCTCAAATCCTGGGGTCAGTTTTGGGTACCTCCCTCCCAGAAGGACATTGAGGTGCTGGAGCATGCCCAGAGAAGGGTAACAAAGCTGGGGAATGGTCTGGAGCAGGAGTGTGGGGAGGAGCAGCTGAGGGACCTGGGCTGGTTGAGCCTGGAGAGAAGGAGGCTCAGGGGAGACCTTCTGGCTCTGCCAGCTCCTGACAGGAGGTTGGAGCCAGGGAGGGTAGGGCTCTGTTCCCAAGGACCAAGTGACAGGACAAGGGGAATTGACCTCAAGTTGCTCCAGGGGAGATTGAGAATTGATTGGAGCTGAGGAAAAATTTATTCCCCTTGAAGGTTGTCCAGGGATGTCCCAGGCTGCTCGGGGCAGGGGTGAAGTCCCCATGGTCCCTGGAGGGGCTTCCAAGGCCCCTGTGAAGATGTGGTGCTGAGGGACATCTACATAAACAATGTAGATTTTGCAGAGGAATTCCAAGGAAACTACCTCTGCTATTGAAGAACCCCTCAAAGTGCTGCTGTGTGGGGAGGAGGCAGCAGCAGTCACACTGCCAGCACTGCCTGCATGAGGAGCTTTGCTTGGGGACAGGAGGGTTTGTTCGTGTGACACTTTTCCAGCCGTCAGGCAGCTGCCAGTGTCCGCCTGGAGCAGGCAGTGCCTCTTCCTGGTGCAGCCAGCACAGTTTGCTGAACTCCCTCCCATCCAGAGGGCTGGAGCCCCATCCATCCTTGGGCCATCCCCGCTGTGTCCCACAGCCAGGGAGCTGGGCTGCCCTTCCCCGGTGCTGAGCATGCCCAATGATGTGAGCAGGATGCGTGCATCCCCTTCCTCTTGCTCGTTCCTTCTCCCCCTTTGCTTTCTTTTTTCGTCTCCTCCCATCTGTCCTTCTCACATCAGGCTATTTTGAGGGATGAGTTTCTCACTGTCAATATGGTAGCAACTGTGGTGCATCGCATGGCTCAGAGGATGAACACCACTTTGGGAAGCCTTCACAAGCAGTTACCTCTCTTGGTTCATCTTAACCCCCCTCCCCTGCTCTTATCTCAGAGGTGGTTTGAGAGCGGGGAGCTAAAGAGCACTAAATCTGAGGACTCCCTCTCTTGCAACTACCAGAGATGGAGGAGTGAGATGTCAGATTTAATGCTCTTTTAGCCCCCAGTCTCAAAGCACCTCAGAACCTTATAAGTGATTATTAGGCAGCCTGAAGCTGACCATGGCAGAGCATTACTTGTGTCTTTGAAACTTCAGGGCCTTTTAGTGAGGGCAGGATTTTTTTTTTTTTACTTGAAAGTAACAGAAACTGCAGGACCCAAAGTGCATTTTTGATACCTTTCTCTTACCAAAATACCTCCCAGAAAGATCAGGAGGCAGGGGTGAAGGTCTGGAGCTGACAAGGAATTTGCTGGGAGGGAGCAGGTCTCTGAGCTCAGCAGAGCTGCTGCTGTGTTTTGCTGCTCTCTCCTTCATCAGAGCATCCCAGAGCACTTGAAACACAGGGACAGTATTTAGCCTCAGATTATCTGCATGAAGCAGAGGAGTTAAATGGCACCCAGATCCCACAGCTCCCTGGCAGAGCTGGGAGGGGAGCTGGGACTAAGGGCTGGCTGAAGGTGCAGAGAAGTTCTCCCCCTCGTCTGCTCTGCTCTAGTGAGGCCACATCTGGAGTGTTGTGTCCAGTTCTGGGCTCCCCAACTCAAAAGAGACAATGAGCCACTGGAGAGAGTCCAGCAGAGGCTGTGTAGGTGCTGAGGGAACAGGAGCATCTCTGTGCCTAGGGAAGGCTGAGAGCTCTGGGGCTGTTCAGCTGGAGAAGAGCAGCCTGCTCAATATCTAAAGGGCAGGGAGCAAGAGGATGGGGTCAGACTCTGGTCAGTGGTGCCCAGCGACAGGACAAGGGGCACTGGACACAAAGTGCAACCCAGGAGGTTCCATCTGAGCCAGAGGAGAAACTTATTTGCTGTGAGGGTATCAGAGCCTGTCCCAGAGAGGTTGTGGAGTCTCCTTCTCTGGAGAGATTCCAAACCCACCTGGACACTGCTGGGCCCCCTGCTCTGGGTGACCCTGCTGGGACAGGGGGGGTGGCACCAGGTGATCCCCAGAGGTCCCTTCAACCCTCACCTGGGGATTCTGTGAGGCAGGACAGGGTGCAAAGGTGGCTGCTCAGCCAAGGAGCTGCTGTGCAGCGTGGGTGGGCAGGTGATTGCTCTCTCTTGTACATAAGCAAGCTTCTCTAGTGGCTTTTGTTCTAATAATAAATACCCATTGTCTCTTCACCTTCTAATAAAACCTTTCCATTTTGTGAAGGGCTGCAGCTTGAAAGGCAATGACAGACCTGTCTCTGTAGCAGTGAAGTTTCTTCCTCCTCTGCTCCTCTCCTTTCTCTTGTTCTTCCCTGCTCTGCCCCTCTCTCCAGGAGATGCTGCCTACAGCAGCCAGAAGCTCAACATTGTGGTTTACTGGTTTTCAGGGCCAAGATAAGGGTCCTGGGTTTTCCCTGTCCGGGTGCTGTGCTTTCCTCCCAGACCCTGGACTCTGGAGGGGAACAAAGTTGGGCTCACCCCTTGTGTTTAGTTACCCTCTGTGGTAGGCATGAGAAGAGTCATGGTTTATCTGCACAGGGGTGCTCAGGGAGGCAGATCTGGATGAAATAAGAAAGTAAATTTGAAGTCAAATATCTAAGCCCTGTTAGCAGTCAGGGTAACCTTTCTGACTCAGTTAAATGGCTTTAATTTTGAACGTTGTAAATCTGCTCTTTCCTTTCAAGTGGGACTGTGCACAAAAGGGTTCTGCTAATCCCCTCCAGCAGGTAACCCGGATTAACTGTCAGATAAGTGACACTGCAGAGTCCCCAGAGGCTGGGGTGGGGTTTGTGAGGAGCAGCAAGGAGAGGATGCTTTTGTAACCCCCAGGGTGCTGGCTTAGCAGCTCCACCTGAGCTGGGCTTGCACTTTCAAAAAGTTTTAGGGATCTGGAAAACAACTGTTTATCAGATGAGAACTGGAGTGATTTTTAGCTTTCTGTAAAAAAAAAAAAATCCATATTTTCTCAGCAATTAGAGTGTTTATGAGCGTTTGGGTGCCTTGTTGATGGGGACAGACTTTTTAGCAGGACCTGTTGCCACGGTATGAGGAGTGGTGGCTTTAAACCAAAAGAGGGGAGATTTAGTCTAAATAAAAGGAAGATATTTTTTCTTCTCAATTAGGATGGTGAGACCCTGGCCCAGGTTGACCAGAGATTCTGTGATTCTTTTAGTCTGTGTTTATTCTCCTTGCCAATCCATGGCTTGTCTGGCTGGGAAAGGTGTCCTGGGAATTGCACCAGCTCATCCCACTGCTCCAGGACCCATGGTAATACCAGACCTTTGGGATCCAGAGGACCCTGTCGAGCTGTGTGATTAATTGTGCCCTTGGTGTTTGGTGTTCAGGAGCATTCCTCACTCTGGGGAGATGCAGCTGCAATAAGCCCCTGTTTGCAGAGGTTTCCCGATTGCCAGCTGGCAGTATATTAGGAGAAAACCAAATAATTTGCTATTTCTTTCCCACAAACATCTCTGCGAGGTACAAAAGGCTCCCGTGCTAAACCAAATGTGAGTGGAGGGGCTTGAACAGCCCCTGCTGCTAATGTGGGATAATCCAATTTGGCAGAAGGGAGGCTGAGCTGGCGGGGCTCCTTCCCGGGGCTGTGCTCGCCTCTGCTTTGCAGCTGCAGAAAGTCTGGCTGGGTTGGCATAATAAATGCCAGGGCTTCTTATTCCTGGGAGAGATGGCACAAGAGACCCCTTGGGTGGGAAGCAGCTTACTGCTCTGTGACCATCTCACTGGCAGGAAGGTGGCAGGTCAACAGCTTTTGTTTTGCAAGGGGATTATTCGTGGGCAAGGCTGGGTGTGCACCCCCAGGGGCACATCCAGATGTTGAGCTGCCTTTGGGCTCCTCGAGGTCCAGGATGGGTGTCAGAGCAGAGATGGGAGAACCCAGCTCTCCTTGTGAGCAGCCCCAGCACCTCCTGCCCCACAGCCACCCAAGCAGCTCCCCGTGGAGGGCTCACGGAGCTCATCCCATGTGGGGCACGAGGCTGAGTGGGAGCATCTTATCCAGACAGAACATCCCCTCAGCTCCCCTCCCTCAAGGCCCCCAGCATCCCCCTCAAGCTGAGTGGCTCTCATGGGTCTCCTGGGTGTGTCACAGGGGGGTGTCACCACGGGTGTCACCAGGGATGGCAGCTGCTGGCAGCACAGCCTGTGGTCTCTGCTGGCGTTTCAGCTCTGGGCCATTTGCTCCTCCCTGCAGCTTTTGCACAGATAATAAAAGAAGAGGAGTAGCAAAGTAAATCATGTCGCAGGGAGGCTGCTTGCTGTGCCTTGCAGCTGAGGGATGAGGTGGCTTTTCTTCGGACTGGTGATTTAATAGAAATGTGAATTTATTGCTTTTATTTAGTTTGAACCGTGCTGGCGTGCTGTGCACTCGTAAAGCACAAAGGAAAAATGAAAGAAAAACCTTTATGAGCTGCAAGTGCCCCCTTTGCTTTGGTGGCATTTCTCAATTGCCCAGGCTCATGTTAAATAAGGACAGGAAAGAGGGCACTGTTGGGTGCTGGGGGGAGGGAAGGGCTCCAGCTCAGGTGACAGGGACCCGTGGCCATCCGTGGGGGGGGGTTATGCCTTGGAGAGAGCATCATTTCTGAAAAAGGATGGGTTTTTTTCCCCTTTGCAGCTGCAATTGCTTTGCTTTATAGCACTGTGCTGCTCTGCACATCTATAGCTTCTGGGGGATGTACATGAGCACAGGTCCTTTGCCTCCTGCCTGCTCTCATCCATCTTTATGTTTTTCATTCTCCCCTTGCCATGACCCCTCATGTTACACCCATCCTTCCCTTCTGTTCTTCTATTATTTTCCTGTTGTTTCTTTTCTCTGGTCATTGCCCATGTCTGTGAAAACAGCTCTGTGAAGGTGTATGTAGGAGAAACACAGTGTCAGGCTGCTAGAAACACCCCAAACATCAGCTTTCAAAATCTAATTTCTCCACGCAAGTGTGACACAGGTTTGAGACAGAGCAACAACTCTTTGGACACTCATTAAAAAATAAACAAACAGAACAAAAATACACCAAAAAGCATAAAAAGAATGTTTTTATCTGTGGACCTCAGCCCTTAAAGTGGCTGTACAGTGGCAGAGACACCAGAGCATCACAGGGACAGCTCCCAGGTGTGGAGCAGCCGCTGGCTGGTCACTCGTCCCTCTGATGCCAGCCTTCCCAGTGGCAGGGTTCTGGCTGGCACACTGGTTTCTGCCCAGCAGCTCTTAAGTTTCCCTCACCTGCTGTGATGCTCTCGCTCTGTAGGCCTCACGCCGAGGACTTCAGCGTGGATTCCTCCTTCTCACAGTAAGTTCCCCGCGTGCGGTTCCCTCCCCGGCGCTGCAGGGAGGGGGTGAGGGCTGCTGATGGCCCCTGTGACCATCGCTCTGCACCGGGGACAAACCAACTGTGTTCTCCAGAGAGCAAAACCTGTGCTGGGAGCTCTGGGAACCAGGTGTTTTGGGCAGTTCCTGCTGCTGGGAGCAGTGGTTGGCTGTGGTGATAAGTTAGTGATGGATTGTTCTGCTATTAAAGGAACTGGTAAAGCAGGAGGTGGGTCCTTTGCTGCTCTTGGTCCTTGTGTGTGGGACCAGCAAACCCTTGTGAAGGAGCAGTGGTTCCCACCATGGGAGGACTAGCTGGCCTCAAAGACAGACAGGTCTCCTGGGGAAGAAGTGATATCCTTGGCAGCAAATTGGTGATTAGCCATTAACGATGGGCTCCATGCGCAGACTCTAATTAAACAATCCAGATTCATCAGCAGAAGCAATTACAGGAGCAGACTCATGAATGTCAATCTCCACTGTTGCAAAACAAATAAGCCAAACAAAACACAGTGTGTTATTTCATTCTATCTGGGGTTTAATCATTTTTATTATTGTTATTTTATTAAGAGCAAGCAGTGCCACTGCCTGGCCTTGAGCAGCGTGGGGGCCAGGGCTGGGGCTGCTCCACGTGTCCATGAGGCTGAGGAGACTTTTGATGGGCAACAGAGAGGGAACTTGGCTTGGAGGATGTGTCCTTGCCCAGAGTCCCTGGCTGGGGATGTGTGTCCTCAAACAGTGCTGAGCAAGAGCCTTCTGGATCAGGCCCCTGCATCTTTTTAGCAGAGCCTGTTGTGACAGGACAAGAGGTGATGGTTTTAAACTAGAAGAGGAGAGGTTTGTATGAGGTAAAATTTCATTAGTCATGAAACACTGGCCCAGGTTTCCCAGAGAGGTGGTTGGTGCCCCATTCCTGGAACCATTCTAGGTCAGGTTGGTCGAGACTCTGAGCCACCTGCTCTAGTTGTTCTGGGGAGCATCCCAATGGGTGCTGTCCATCACTATCCCTTGCTCTTTGGTACTGAGGGTACTTGTGTGGAAAGATCTTCAAGCCCTGAGCGCATCCCTGCTGCCTCCAGTGCTCTGTTTGGTGCCTGAAAATGAGCTCTGCAGCTGCTGAATGCAGCTGGAGAGGGATTATAGCTGCCTTCAGGGAATGAGGAACTGATAAAAAACCATTTCCATTGCAATGTCCTCCCTAGTGGGGAAAAAAAAAGAAGAATCGTGGAAAAAGAACTTCAGCAGCAGGTTTCTTTCTTAGCACTGTGGATTCCTGAGGCCTTCCCTGCAGTGTGTGTCAGGGCTGGCCAACCCCTGGCTCAGCCAAGATGCTGTGCCCTCAGCACGATGCCTCATGCCCTGTCTGTGTCCCATCGAGTGCTTGTGCAGATGAATTCAGGGCATTGTTCCTCTCAAGGGACAGGCTGAGTGGCTGTGAGCACAGGCCTGTGCAGCCACCCTTGGCCTTGGGCAGAGTTTTTCCAGAAGTGGTTGCACGGAGCTTTCTCTTTGTCCATAAAAAAAAAAGATGGCAGTTGCTGCTGGAGCCAGGATGCCATGACCTGGCCTCCAGCTGTGCTTCCTTTGCTGCAGAGTAGCTGGCAATGTTGCCTCTTGCTTTGGGCAAAAATCACGCTCTGTAATAAACTGAATCCTATTTACAAGAGCTGGTGCAGCCTGGTCAAAACCTGCAGCCCTCTTCCTTTGAGCAATTGTTCAATTACCTTTCACTGAGCACGGGAGGAGCCTGTTCCCTGCTTCTCCCTTTGGCAGGCACCCAGCTTGGCTGTGCTCACACAGCCCTCCAGCTATTGCCCCTTTCCATCTCAAAACCCTGTGCTGGGAGTGGCTGGTTGCACCCAGGAGCTCTGGTAGGAAGGGGGGTAGCTCTGCCCCATCCTCTGCTTGCCCTGGGATAGGTGTGAGGGGGTGACAGAGGTGTCCAGTATGCAAAGCTCACTCGGTGTCATCTGTCTCACTGTAAGAGAGCCAAAGCATCCGGGGCACCCAAGTCCTTCTTTGGATAGCAGCTCTGGGCAGCGTCCCATCCTGGTGCAGGGTGAGCAGCTCTCTCCCTTGGCTGGCTACTGGATTTCTGGAGCCATCTCAGTTTTCAGGCAGTTCCCGGCAGCTGTCACATGCTGCGGGGACTGGAGGGAACCTGCCTGTGCCCGACTACCCATGTAAGTCTTCCAAGGTTGCAGGGCTTGGGGGTCCATCTCCATCCCCCCCATCCCTGCCTGTGTCACCCCAGTGTGGGGCTGCCTGTGGGTTGCTGTTTTTTGTGGTTTGCTTGTCTTTAAGGAGAGTGTGTTTATCCCCAGCTGCCTGGCGTTGGTACCAGTATGGAGCCAGGGCTGTGCTCCTCAGGGTCTATTTTAATGCTGACGAGCCAGCCTGTGCTCATCCTGGCCTTGCAACCTACACTTTTCTGAACAAACTCTTGTGTCTTTTTTTGGGAGCTTATCATCTTAGAACAAATTGTCTCTAATCTTAGATTAATAAAGTACAATAAATAACCGAGGCAAGAAAATGAAATTGCTCAGGCATTATGAAGTGCATAATAGCAGTAATTACACTTCCAAGCAGAGGGCTTGTAACTAAACTTGTTCTGTGATGATTATCTGCATGGCCAGAGAGGTGCAGCCGGGGGGAGCAATGTTCTGCCTGCTCCCTTCCTGCACCCCTGGGTGCTGCCCGGGCTGGGCTGGCACCATGATGCCTGCCCAGTGGGAGGGATGTTTGGCCATGGTGGTGGGGAGGGGTTAGTTTGAATGGACTGACCTGGCCGAGCTGCTGAGAAAGCAGAGTTGTCAGGATGTGTGTCTTTGGTTGGTGATGCTGTCAGAGTTTAATTTGATTTTTATTTGAAGTTAACTTCCTGACAATGAAATTAAAGGGTATGTTTTAGATAATATAATCTCCTTCCCTCAGTTGGAAATGGAGTAGGAGCTTTGATACTTTCTGGTGGTGTCTGCTCCCTGGTAAAAGCCATCACTCAGCCAGCTGTGGCTGGGGTTAACCTGGAGCCTGCAGAGCAGGGGCCAGCTCTGGAGTGGGCTGTCAGGCCATGGCAGCTATCTGGTCCCCACCATGCCAAGCCCTTGCTCTGCCCTCCCTTGTCCAGCAGACAAACTCCATGAGACAAACACCCCATGATAGGTGCCAGGGCTCAGTGGGGCTGTGGCTGAAGGGTCCCAGCACAGCTCTAGGGACTCAGCCCAGTTGGCAATGAGGGCAGTTTGTCTGCACAGGGTGTTCTTTCTGCATACTTTATTTCTCTATCTCTTTGCAGTACAACTTTTCCCACCCCCAAGACCTGCTTCAGTTGCTTGCCAAGTGTTTTCTTCTTCCTGCAGTTGCTGTGATGGATGAATACATGGGATACTTTGTCATAAAAAGTTAGAGATCTTCTAATCATTCAGCTCTTTTCTCCATCAGAGTTTATTTTCATAGTCTTGAGGTGGGCTGCAACTCTAGAGATCAGCGAACCATCTGTCTGGCGACAGAGATTTATAGTGCTGTTTGTTGCTGAGGTATGGAGGCGAGTGTCTGGGAGAGGAATCTTGCTCCCTGAAGTCTCCCTCTCCTCCATGCACTGAATCCTCTGGGACTCTGATGAATGGGGTGCCCAGTGCTCATGACGGAGCTGAAGGCCAGTTCCTAGCTTTTCTCAGAATGTTTAATAGGGAGAAGGAGCAATTAGCTTGTGTGGTGCAGTGTCATGAGCAATTGTGGCAGCTGATTTATGCCCTGACACAGATAAATTATTTGCCAAGTCTGGCTTTGGAAACGATTCATTTTAACTCCCATTATAGCTGTGCTTACGAAGCCCTGCACTTATGTGTTGCTCCAAAGACATCATGCTGGCTGAGCCAGCACCTGTGAATTCTCCTGTTCACTCCCCAGCACTCGCTGTTCCTGGTCACCATGCACCAGCCAGTGAGTGTGGCTGGTGGACACTCATTGGGTTTGGTGCAAAGACCCCCCCGGCCACCAGCTGCCACCCTGGGTGTGTTTGTGTTTTGACATTTTCCTCACTCAGTGCTCTGAAATGCCCCAGGCAGCACACTCGGCTGGAGCTGGCACTACCTGCACAAGGGGGTTGCACCGGTGAAAGAAAATGGGGTGGGAGGTTTAGTGGCTGTCACTGGGAATTTGTTCACCTTGGGCTATGCCTCGGTAATAGTCCTGATTGATGACATGTCGATGACCTCTTCCAAGCACTTAAAAACAATAGTAACAATAGTCACGCTTAAGAGACCTGTTGAATACAGTGGAGCAGAGGAAAGGGCTAATTCATTGCACTCAGCTCCATTACCAGCTGTAACAGTAATGAACAGGCTCTGTCTTGCTCAGAGTCTGAGTATCAGGAAAATATCCCTTTTCACCTGCATGTAGCAGGCAGAAGTGTAATTTATAACCCTGCCCAGTGTAAGAGTTCACAAAGGGCTGTGGGTGTTGTCAAGTCCTGGGTGGTGGGTGAGCTAGTCTGGGACCAGGTTTGCCAACACACCCTTCATCTGGATGTGCTTGATCCTAGACCCCACTGACATCCATGATGAGGAACCTCAGATCCAGCCTCAATGAGGCTTCACCCTGTCCATGCAGCCCTAGGCACCCATCCACCCTGCACGTAGGGACCAGTGGAAAGCTGGTGGAAGCTGGAGCAGCTGTGAAGTGCCCATGGTGGTCACAGTGGTGGATGGGGCATTTTCAGGCTCAGCCACAGCTCCTCCTTGTTGGTTTTGGGGTGGCTCTCTGCTGTGGCACCTTGTGCCCATGCCACAAGCCACCAGTGGCACCAAATGCCAAGTGATGCTGGGATTTGGTTGGCAGCTCCTGGGTTTTTCTGGAATGGCCAAATGTGGTATCTTAGCAACAAATGGATTTTTTCCTTCTTTTAGATTGAATTTGTTTAACAGCTTTGATGCTGAATGTTGCTCCCACCCAGGCAGAGCCAGGGCATGGGCATACTGGGGATGTTGCCCTCAGTGACTCCTGCTCTGCTGCAACCACCGAGGTTGGAGCAGGTAAAACATTGCTGGGGGAGGCTGCTCCAAAGCCACTGCTTTTCTGAGAGGCTTTGAATGTTGTAAAGTGTGTGGGAAAGGAGGAGTTTGCAAGTCTGGTGTCAGCTGGTTGCATGTGAATGAAAGCAAAGCCCTCAACCCAAAGCAGACCTGGCCCTGTGGGTCACTTTTGCTGCCTTGGTAGTCACCAATATGCCACATCTGGGTGCTCCTGTCTGGTGGTGCTGGTAGTTTGGGAACAACTGGGAGCCCTGGGCTGTGCCTGGGGTCTGCTGTGGGTTGCTCTTGTGGGTTACTGAGCTGAGGGAATGGGGCTCCTGGGGGACTCTGGGCACAACCTGCCAACTCACTGATGAACTCCTCTGGGTGCTTTCCCCGCAGGGTGCAGGTCGAGTTCTACGTGAATGAAAACACCTTCAAGGAGAGGCTGAAGCTCTTCTTCATCAAAAACCAGCGATCGAGTGAGTGCTTCTTGTGTGGACTGAGCATCCACTGGGAGAAACCAAACTCTGCCCGAGCTGGGAGAGTCGTGCTCTGATCTCATGGGATGAGAAGCCATTGCCATCTTGTGGTGGATATTCCCTGTGTGTCCTCAGCCCAGGGCTGCTGCTGCCTCTCAGCCTCTCTGTTGGGTGTTGGTCAGCTTGCTCTGGGTGAGGGATGTGGGTGCACAGAGAGGAGGAGATGCTGCCTGCCACCTTTGCTCCCTGGGGACAAACAGGAACCAGCTCAGACAAATTGTCTGGGAGCAGGGTGGGTTGTTGGGAGCTGCCTTGGGGGGTGTCAGGGAGAAATTGTCCCCATCACAGAGCCAGTGACACTGCCCGTGCCCGCAGGCAGGTCAGTGGCTGTGGGGACAGCCAAAGCAAACTGTGAGCTCCCCACCCCTGCTTCAGCCAGCCAGATTAGCCTCCCCTTGACTAATGGTGTTTTTATTTTCTTTCTCTGAGATGTCATTAGCTGTCTGGAGGGAGTCTGCTCGTTAATTTATAAATTCACATTTTCTTCTTCCCCCTGCATCCTGTCGTCTTGTTAAAAAGCTGGAGAGCAGCACAACAGGGTGCCCACGGGGAAGTTTTTAATGAAAATGTGATGAATTTCTCACTTGCAATTTTGAGTAATAACCCAATGAACTGGCTGGGGAGGGCAAGTGGATAAAGCAGCAGCTTTCTCTCACCCTTCTTCCTCCAGCAAGCTGGGGAGCAGGGCCCTGGCTGGCCCTGCCTGCCTGATGCTGCTTAATTGCTGCCTGCTAATGAGGGGGATGCACTCCACTAGCTCTGCATTTGACTCTCACATCTATTGGGGCCAGCAAGGAGCTGACTCATAGTTATTTATTTCTCTGTTGGTCTCCTATTTATCTGACACTGGGGTAGGGTGGGTGGAGACCCGGGCAAAGCATCAGCAGCATCTGTGTGCTGCCCTGGGGCTCCTGCAGCTCCCCTGGAGCTTGGGGGGGTCCTGCAGTGCTTGGGTGGAACTAAAGGGACTGTGCTGGGGGGGTGCCCAGGGTGTGCTGCCTGGCCCATACTGTGCTCTGCTCTGCCACAGGCCTGAGGATACGGCTCTTCAACTTCTCCCTGAAGCTGCTCACCTGCCTCCTGTACATTGTCCGTGTCCTGCTCGACAACCCAGAGGAGGGCATAGGCTGGTGAGTGCCACTGATGACACCAGGGTCACCAGTCCACCCCATGAGCATGGCAGTGGAGATACACAGAGGATGGCTTCTCTCACGATGGATGGTTGGGGATTTTTTCCTCAGTCCAGCTCTTTGAGTTGGTAGTTTAGCAAAACTTGCTGGTCCTGGTGGGCTTTGCTCCCTGCTCAGACCCCATGGATGGGTGTGTGGGCACCTGCTGGCCCTGCATGGGGGAAAGGTGATGGAGAAATTCAGGGTCACACTTGTTTTCCAAGGCTGTCTGGCTCAAACAGCACTGGGGGTGCAGCGTTAGGACACAGGCTTGTGATTTCAGTGCCTCTCCCTGCAAGTGTTTTCTGAATCCTCATTCCCTTGAAGACACTTGTGCTAAATCCCATTTAAGCCTTTGGGAAGGAAAAATGTTTTGCCATTTAGATCCCTGAGGTGACAGATGATTGCATATATCAGCTTTGCTCTGGGTTTCAGTATAAGCCTATTTTTAATATGTCCTTGCTTTGTTTAGCTCCTGTACAGCATGTTTTGTTTTTCTCTTTTTTTTTTTTTTCCAAGAGCTAGGAGAATTAGCAATTTGATTTTCTCTTTGTAAAGGTTGCAGACTACTAAGTACATCTGCACGTTCCAAAAGTAGCTTGAAGCTGTGAGGGTTAAGGGTGACATGGACAGGCATCCTGGAAGGGTTTAGCACAGCTGCAGTTCAGGGACATCCACCTTCCAGAGGGTCTGTGGCAAAATGAACACTGCCCAGGGAGCCTGTGCCTGGCAGGTATCAGCATTTTGCAGATCTCTGGACAGGCAGAAGTAACTGAGGGGTCTTATTCTCCAGTAATAAGCTGTTCAGAGCTGTCCAGGTGAGACAGGCTCCTGTGGAAAGCCCCAGCTATAGGGACCAGTGTGTGTTCAGATGCACAGGAGTGTTGTCTAGGAGCCCCTCATGAGCCTGGGGAGTCCACACCAGCACCCCTTTTCCTCCCCCACCCCACTGCCTGCTGTTCCCAGCTTTGTCTTTCTTTTCTCCTAGCTGGGAATGCGAAAAACAGAATTACACAGCGTTCAACCAGTCCACAAAGATAAACTGGTGAGTTGAGGGTTGCTCCAGTGCTGGGGTCTGGCTCTGTTGGGAAGGAGGACACAGTGATGGACACAGCTGGTGCTGGCAGCTGCCTGTGGCCAGTTTTTGGTCACGGGGCTCCTTGAGGGATGCGGAGCAGCATCCCAGGATCAAATCAATTGACAAATGCCCTGTGGCTGCATCCCTGGGAATGGCTTCTTCCCAGCTCAGACACTGCCTGAACAAACAGCATTAGTGATGGCCTCAGACTGGCATTCAGAGGGGAATAAAGGCACTGCTAGTTGGGCTGCAGCTTAGATTCATTTTGAATTTTCTTTGCAGGTCACACATCTTCTGGGTGGATAGAAAAATGCCACTGTGGGCTGTGCAGGTGAGTGTCCAGACCTCAGGCATGGGTGTTCAGGAGCTCAGCAGGAGCTGGGGTTTGAGCTCTGCTGCCAGTAGCTCTCTGGGCACCCTCTGCCCACAACAGCAAGGGGTAACAGGTTCTCCTGGGTGAGCAGAAAATGAGCTGGGGCTTCTGCTAGGAGCAGCCACATGGCCCTGGGTGAAAATCTCAGCAGCTGATAAGTGAGGAGAAGCTGTAGGGGGATAAAATGAGGTTGGCTCAGCTCCTGGCTGCAGCTGTACAAGTAAAGGGCTGTTCTTCAGGCAGGAGAGCTGCCTGGGGACTGATGACTTGGAGGACGGTTGAGCTCCCACGGGGCTCTGCTGGGGGCTCTCTGTGTGCCTGCTGCAGGCAGATGCTCACCCTCTAACCCAGCGGGGTGCAGGGGGAGCAAACAGCCAGGTCCTCGCCTGAGACACCCACCAGCTGCTCCTTGCAGAGAGCAGGGGGGACTGGGCAGAGCTCTGATCAATGGGCAGTGTGAGCCCTCAGCAGCCTTGTCTGTCCCTGCAGGTCAGCATAGCACTCATCAGCTTTCTGGAGACCATGCTGCTCATCTATCTCAGCTACAAGGTGAGTGCTGCGGGGTGGGTGGGTGATGGGCAGTGATGCACAGCCTGGGTCTGACCCACCACCCCCTCCCATCGTGAATTCATTTCTCCTTCACTGAGCTGTCTGAAGCCGAGGCATCCCCAGAGGATGTTTGTCCTTCTGCCGGCTGTGGCTGCTTTCCTTTCTCCTTCCCCTCCCTGGGCTGCTGGAGGAGTGTTTAGCAGAGTGGAGCTGAGGGATCTCTTCTTTTTCCACTTGTCTGTGAAATCAGAGCGGGCTGACAGGGGCTCTTTGTTCTGACGGGGGCCAGATTGATGCTCACTGAGTTTCTGAAGGGTACCACCTGGAGTGCTGACTCCTGCTTGTGCTGAGGTCTGCTGCCTCCAGAGAGAGCAGGCACTGCTCCAAGCTGGACAGGCTGACTCCTTTGGACCAAAGCCCCTTAGAATAGCCAAGAAAAGTAACCTTAACAAATGTCATCTTCTCGGGATCCCCGAGACCATTGGCAGGAGAGATCAGACCCCGCGTCACCTGCCCACTTTGAGAGCTGGTGATCTGTGTCCATTGGGCTCATTCTCTGCCCTTGTACAAAGCATTGTCATCCCCTCTTTGGCAGCAGCAGTGGCAGACAGAGGGATGTCATGGCTGTGGAAGGATGGACCACTTTGGAAAGGTGTCACCCTCTCCAGCTACTGCACCGCATCTTGCCCACGGGCAAACAAGCATGTTCCTGGCTGCTCTGGCGTGCTGCCCCCATCTAGCAGGGCCTGTGGCAGAGCAAGGGCTTTTAAAATTGTCCTCTGGCAGATTTTGGAGCTTGTTTAATCATTGTTTTAAATCCCCAGGGGAACATCTGGGAACAGATTTTTCGCATTTCATTCATCCTTGAGATGATCAACACGGTGCCATTTATTATCACGGTGAGTGCTTCCCAGTGAAATCTGAAAGAAGCTTTATGTTTAATAAGTCGTGACGTGTTGGTGGTGAAGTAAAAAAAAAAAAAAAAAAAGGATATGTGGCCAAGTAGTATTTAAAGCTAATAGGAAATTAATTTTCTTCAGTATTTTTCAACATAATGACTTTCTCTGCAGCGTTATCCCCAAAACCACCCTCCCGTTTCAGTTGCTCTGCCCTCAGCAGCAGACTCTGCAGGGGCTGGTGCTCAGTTTGGAGCTGGATCCTTCCCAACAGGGCTCAAATTGGTCATTTAGAGCTTTTTTTTTTTTTTTTTTTTTTGATAAAGACCATGGATTTTTCTATTAGGAACTCTTGCTTTCATAGATATTCTGGCCTCCTTTGCGGAATTTGTTCATTCCTGTGTTTCTGAACTGCTGGCTTGCCAAGTATGCCCTGGAGAACATGATTGTGAGTAACTGGACAAATCCCACCCCTTTTGCCCTGGATCTCCCTGCCCTGGGGATACTGAGGATGGCATGGCCAGGAGGGAGGCAGTGTTCTGTGTGTGCAGCCCTGCCAAGGTGGATGGGAGGTGAGGTTTTGACAGCTGGTGATGCTGGGCTGCTGAGCAGGAGCCCTTTGGTATCTGAGTACCTTGTGTATCTTTGGTTGTCTCTGGCTGTGTAGTGACAGGGATGGCCTCCAGCTGTCCCCAGGAAATGGTGTTTCAGCAGGATGAGATATCCCAGCCATTCCCAAGTGCCCACTTGAACTGTCTCTCTCGGCAGCAAAGCCCAGACCTGTCACAGGAATGCACATCCCTTTTCAAGGGCCAAATTCTGCCCTGACCTTCATCTAGGGGGGGTGTTGCTGGAGCCAGCAAGGGAGCAGTTGGTACCTGGTGGACTGAGCTGGTGAGAGCCCTCTCCTCTCTTCCCAGAATGACCTGCACCGAGCAATACAAAGGACCCAGTCTGCGATGTTTAACCAGGTCCTCATTCTGATCTGCACCCTCCTGTGTCTGGTTTTCACGGGGTGAGCACTGCTCTTCATTTCACTAAGCCACCTTCTTCAAGCAGGGGAAGCAGCTTTGCACATCCCAGGGTGGGACAGATGAAGCCAGGCTCTTTGCAGGGCATACAGGAGGGGAAGGTGGGACCTTCCTTGCTGTGGTGGGATGGCACTGCCAGCATATATTGTGATGATTTGGGAAGCTGGAGGAGGTTCTGCCTTTAAGTGGTGTCTTCTAGCTTAATTTTTCTGCTTGAGAGGTTTGTGCACACTGAGGAAGGTATAGCTGTTCAGGGCTGCTGACTGGATTGAACTCCCACATCTCTGGCATCTTTCCTTTGCTAATGGGACGAGCCTCAGTTCCTCGGGCTGAGTTTTGGAATGGGGGGGAGCCATGGCAAGGAGTGTGCCCCAGGTTTCCCCTCCTGCTTGGGGACAGGGGCTTGCAGGTACCCTATGGCTCCTTCACCAGGACCCACTGTGCTCGCTGGCCCCAACCGTGCTCTTCCTCCCCACCAAGTTACCATGGCTGCTGAGCTCATTTGTGTAATAGGCCACTGGGGCTCCTGCTAATTAACTGGGCCTTTTCCCCTGCACGTTGCCAACAACAAGGGCATCTCTTTATGAAGGAGTCAGTTCTCATCACTGGGTACTTAGCTTTGAATTAGGCCTCTTGAATCTTCCTCTGGCTCCCTAGGTCTGGCTTTGAAGCACGTAATACCATTAAGTTGCAGAACGGACAGGAAATTAAGCTTTTAGGCTCCCGAGTCTTTGGCAATCAAGATGATCCTCTGATGTGAATGACTAATGCAATTTTGGGGCTCATCAGTGCTCCCTGCCCGTGGCACCTCCTGCCCGCTGTGGCTGTGCCTCTTGGTGGATGTGGCAGGGCTATGGTTCAGATCTGGGATGACAGTTGACACTTGTGTTCAGCAAGATGGCTTTGAAACTGCAGGTTGGTGGAGTTAGGCTGCCTGCCTAACCATGGGGAGCTGCATGGGGCCAGCAGTGGGTGGCAGAATCAGTTTCCTGCCTGCCAGAGCGTATCCCCCAGTAACTGAGAGCCTTTCCCGCAGGCTGATTCCCTCCAGAGCATTCCTGGGACAGCTGCTTGCTTCCACAGTTTGGTTTTTTGCAATGCAAAGGGCAGCCCCCAGGTGATGTTCAGTGTGTTGACCATGACATGGTCTTACTGTGACTCATCACCAGGGACCCAGATTCCCCCATGCTGAGCAACCCCATCAAACTGCCTCCATCTGTAAGCACCATTAGCTGAATCATTTCTGAGGGTGACATAAATCCACTGCTGATGCTGACAGGGTGTTACAGGCAAATTTTCTCCATGGACAGGGGTGTAAGTCACCTTCTAGGGCTCCCCGCTGACTTCAGCAGGTGCTACAGGTGCTGCCTGTCTCCTGGGCAGGGTAGCATCCTCTGTGATGTGTCTTCTCTCCCTTCAGCACCTGTGGCATCCAGCACTTAGAAAGAGCAGGCGAGAAGCTCTCCCTCTTCAAGTCCTTCTACTTCTGCATCGTCACCTTTTCCACTGTGGGCTATGGAGATGTGACACCAAAGATCTGGCCTTCCCAGCTCCTCGTCGTCATCATGATTTGCGTCGCCCTGGTCGTGCTGCCACTCCAGGTGAGACCTGCCCAGCTGAGGATGCAGAAAGCTGCAGAGCCTGCACCCGGGCAGCCCTGCCGAGGGGGACATCAGCTCTCTGCCTTCGTTTGCAGTTCGAGGAGCTCGTCTACCTGTGGATGGAGCGGCAGAAGTCGGGAGGCAATTACAGCCGCCACCGCGCCCAGACAGAGAAACACGTTGTCCTTTGTGTCAGCTCCCTCAAGATTGATCTCCTCATGGACTTCCTCAATGAGTTCTATGCCCACCCACGCCTGCAGGTGAGGACCAGGCATGTTCTCATGCCCTTGGTCAATGCTTGCCCTTGCTGGGCTCACAGCCTGGGTCACTGCTGGTGGGGCAGTGCCCTGCCCAGCTACAGTGGAGAGGGCAAAGAACAAGGTAAAAAGCCATCCAGCTTATCACTGGGAAGCACTGGCCAAGGAGAGCTGAGAAGTGGTACCCTGAGGCAACCTCATTTTGTCATGTCACTCATTAGTGGGGCTCTCTCTGCCTGAGCCATCCCAGGCCATTTACAACACAGTGTAAGCAGGTGGAGAGGCACCAGAGGGACTTCTCTAAGTGTGAGGATGTCCTTGCTGAATGAAGAGTCTCAGGCAGAAACAGAGCACGTAGTTGCTTAACCTCAGTGGGATTTACCCAGCTCTTACTGGAGTGTCCCCACGTACTAAATCATCTTGCAAATGACTGTGCCTTCCCTCCTCCCTGGAAGCAGAGCGTCACAGACGGGTTTCAGATTTGCATTCTGTTCCAACGCTCACATACACTTCATCACCACCACCCAGCCTTGACTCAACACGTTTGAGCCTTAAAAACCTCCTCATAACTGCGACTGCAAGAGCAGCTCTGCATTGCTGTGGGCGTGAAGCTCTTCCCCGGGTCCACAGCCAGCTGTGCCTGCGTTGGCTTTACTATGCAGAATAGGGTGGAGAAGCTGCTGACGTGTTTCCCAAGATCCTGGCAGGACCCTGGAGCAGGAACAGGGGGTGTCAAACAGAGGAACAAATATCAGAAGCCCCAGAGGAGTCTCACCCCTGTGTCTGGGCTCTCTGCAGCTGGTGTGTGGCACCACCAGCCCACGTGAGCCTCTCCCTTTCAGGATTACTACGTGGTGATTCTTTGCCCAACGGAGATGGATATCCAGGTGCGGCGGGTCCTGCAGATCCCTCTGTGGTCGCAGCGAGTGATCTACCTCCAGGGCTCTGCACTGAAGGACCAAGACCTCATGAGAGCCAAGTGAGCAGATATCTATGAATCTATGACACGCTGCACATCCCCAGAGAGGCCAGTCCTGCTGTGCTGCTGGGCAGCTCACAGGCTTTGGAGCCCCAAAGGAGGATCCTCAGTAATGTCAGCCCAGATGCATGATGATTGGCATCCCTGTGTGCCTTTGCTGGGGTCCTGGGGGGATGGCGGGGTTGGCAGTGCCCTGGCTGGTACAGGCAGGTGCCTGGCTTTGCTGGTACATGCAGTTCATGAGGTCACTGCTCTCTGGTTGCAGGATGGACAATGGTGAGGCCTGTTTCATTCTCAGCAGCCGGAACGAGGTGGATCGCACCGCGGCGGTAAGCCAGGCCTGGGGCAGAGATTATTTGTTTCTTAGGCCATAAGGGACTGAGGTGATTGCTGCATCCTGCCTCTGTGTGGCAAGATGCACCCATCAGGCTGGGTTTTGGGGAGCAAGGGAGGGAGGTTATCTCTTGTTAGCACTGAGAAGACCTTGCCCTACATCTCCATGGTGACTGGGCACTTTGCAGTTCATCCTGGATGTAAAAGCACTGGGCAAAATAAGCCATCAGTAACTCTTGCTCTTCTCCATGGCTAGGACCACCAGACTATCCTGAGAGCCTGGGCTGTGAAAGACTTTGCTCCAAACTGTCCTCTCTACGTTCAGATTCTAAAGCCTGAAAACAAATTTCACGTCAAGTTTGCTGGTGAGTCAGAGGGGCTGGGCAGCAGCAGGCACTGCTGGCTTCACTGGTGTGGGCTGTCTTTCCTGCTATCACAGATGTTTCCAGAAGTGTTTCCATCTTGGAGGAGTCTGATGTGGTGCTGAGACTCCTCCTGATTGCTGGAAGATCCCTTAGGGCCATCAGCCACTTTATCATAATGTCCACTAAAGCCTGCAGCAGTGTGCCTGGGGCCAGAGGGCAACTGGCTCCGGTCTGCCCTGGGATGGGTTGGGTGTGGGCACAGCAGTCACGTGTGTCCCTGTGGATGTGGCAGTGGTGGCCTCGGTGAGCTGACATCCACCTGCCTGATTTCCAGCCTGCATCTCTGTTTTCCTGTCAGCATCCATGGTATTCCCCGTGGGCTGTTGATCAGCTGAATTCCTCCCACACTGGCAGGAGGAAGAAGCACCCAATCCCTCAACAGCACCCCAAAATTACCACATCCTGGGACAGCATCAGCTAAGGGATCCATCTGTCCCCCGCCCTGCTGTGACAGTCCCCTCTGCCTTTCAGATCACGTAGTCTGTGAAGAGGAGTGCAAATATGCTATGCTGGCACTGAACTGCGTCTGCCCTGCCACCTCCACCCTCATCACACTACTAGTCCACACCTCCCGTGGCCAGTGAGTGCTGCCCTGCCTGTCCCTGCCCAGCTGCCTGTCCTCACCTCCACTGCCCCAGCCTGAGAGTGGAGGGACAGCAGAACTGGGCCCCAGAAGGAGAAGGTGGAGTGGTCTGGGGTGGGTCTGGGGGTGCGTGATGGGCCCTGGGACCCCTGGCCAGGTTGAGAGCAAAACCCAATATTGTAGAGGGAACACAGCAGTGCAGGTGGGCTGGCCAACACCACCCTTCCAGGGACTGGGAGGGAAAAAAATGCCTTCTTTATACTGGCACGGTCCCACTGGTGAGAAGGTTAAGTCACAGCCTGCACAAACCCCGACCAGTCTGATCCCAGCACTGAGGTTTCCAACCTGGCTGCTGCTGCTGTCATTGCAGGGAGGGCCAGGAGTCCCCGGAGCAGTGGCAGCGGATGTACGGGCGCTGCTCAGGGAATGAGGTCTATCACATCAGGATGGGTGACAGCAAGTTCTTCATGGAGTACGAGGGGAAGAGCTTCACCTACGCTGCCTTCCACGCGCACAAGAAGTGAGAGCAGGGGGAGATGGCAGGGGTGGGCAGGGCATATCTGCCAGGCTGTGTCCTTGTGGGGTGGGCTAGAGGGTGCTGTGAGGTTCTTTGTGCAAGGATAAAGTTTTCTCTGGCTGTGATTGCCCGTGTTGTGCTCCTGGCACAGGTATGGTGTCTGCCTGATTGGCATCCGGAGGGAGGAGAACAAGAGCATCCTGCTGAACCCCGGCCCACGGCACATCATGGCAGCATCCGACACCTGCTTCTACATCAACATCACCAAGGAGGAGAACTCCGCCTTCATTTTCAAGCAGGAGGAGAAGCAGAAGAAGAAGGGCTTTGCGGGGAGAGGCAGCTACGATGGCCCATCCCGCCTGCCTGTGCATAGCATCATTGCCAGCATGGGTGAGCCAGCAGGGCACGGGGGGATCAGGGCTTCTGGGAGAGGGGGGGCACACACCTCTCCATCGCCTTAGCCAGGTTTGGGTCCCTTTCCTTCTTTCCCCAGGTCTGGTTTTCTTTTGCTTTTTTTGCAAACTCCTCCATGCCTCTCTCCTGGGTTTTGCTGAAGCCCCTGGAAACCTCTTTCCATCCCCAGTAAAGCACACACTGCTCCTTGAACTCTGGGTGCTCTCAGCAAACTCATTGTGATTAAAGCTCGTGATGCCCATTACCATTAACGATGTTTGCATAAATCCCCCAAGCCTCAGCTGAAAGAACAAACGCCACTGGCCGCATCCTAACTCATGTTTATGAATCACGACCTGACAAAGAGCAGTTTGCTCTGCAGCGAGCGGTGCATTTCCACAAATAAAAAGCCCCCGTGAGTCACTGCTTCCAGCTTGTATCTGGGGAGAATGCGTTTTTGGGGCGGCCGCCCTACGCGAGCGGATTATATTTCAGGCAAATAATTGATGGGTTTGTACTCACGAGCATCAATTTGCATAGATTATCCCCCAGCAAGCCGCAGAGCACTTTGCCGAGCAGCATTCGTCAGCCTGCTCGCTCCACGGCTCGCTCGCAGCAGGGACGCTTGGCAAAGAGTGATAGAGGGAGCACCAGCTCCTCCCTACACAGGGCTCTTCACCCCCTCACAGCATCTTTGCTGCTCTTCCCTTCCCCACCGTGTCCAGGTACAGTAGCCATGGACCTGCAGAACACGGAGTGCCGCCCGGCTAACAGCAGCAAGCTGGCACTGCCAGCGGAGAACGGCTCCGGCAACCGCCGGCCCAGCATCGCTCCCGTCCTTGAGCTGGCAGACACCTCATCCCTGCTGCCCTGCGACCTGCTCAGTGACCAGTCGGAGGATGAGATGACTCAGTCGGACGAGGAGGGCTCGACGGTTGTGGAGTGAGTGGCCCCTCACTTTGCTTGAGCCCACTGTGGAGTGATGGGGGCTGGCAGCAGTGCCTGAGGGGTGCTTGGGCTCAGCCATTGCCTGAGCACATGGATGTCTGTGCTTGGCCATGAGCTTTTTGGGCTACCTTAGAGATGTCTCCTCTGGGTATTGATGAAGTTTCACCAAGGCAGACACAGCTGGGCATGGGCAGGTTGTTCCATCAATCCTCTCATCTCCCTTCGCTCACTGCGGTGAAGAGGATACTATTCTCTACTGCATGTGGAAAAAAAAGTGCAAAAGAAATATCTACTCCAGCTTTAAAACTGCTGGTTGGTTGAAGACAGACAGATAAGCACTTGATTTAGTAGTGAACTCTTTAGATTCTGCCGCAGTGATACGGGGAGTTGACTGAGTATCTGCAGACTCTCACAAATTTGTTTTTAACTCTTGGCCTCTTCTAGCTGCACTTTAAGTAAAAATTTCTGCTTCTAGTTCCATCAAAAGTACAAATGGTTATTTTTGTTTATTTAATATCAACTCTAAAGTGGAGCTGGAGGGTTTTTGCTGTTCCATATGGTTCAGAATTGCTCCTTTCCTGGAGCTCACTTCCCTGTCCCTTCAACTGTGTTCAATGATCCCGTGGGCAGCTGCCCCCACCCATGCTGGGAACACTGCATATTTACAATCTGACCCTTTGCATAGCAAAAATGATTCCTAAATACGTATATAATTATTGACAATTTCTAGCTGCTGCAGTGGAGTTTTGCAGAGCATTTGCCAGGGTTGTGCTGTTAAAGGTTTTTCCCCAGCATCCGAGTGTCATGTGTGGAAAGCTCTCCCCGTGTCCTCACTCAGCTGGGTTTTCTCTCTGCTGCAGGTACGTGAAAGGCTACCCGCCAAACTCCCCCTACATTGGCAGCTCCCCCACTCTCTGCCACCTTTTACCTGAGAAAGCCCCGTTCTGCTGCTTGAGGCTGGACAAGGTACAATGGGGCTGCCTGGGGGCTGCAGCTCCCCTGGGAATGGGAATGGCTCCGTCGAGAGCTGCTCACTGAGTCCCTGCACTACCTTACCCTGCACAGGGCTGCAAGCACAACAGCTTTGAGGATGCCAAAGCCTACGGGTTTAAGAACAAGCTGATCATCGTTTCGGCAGAGACAGCAGGGAACGGGCTGTACAACTTCATCGTCCCCCTCCGGGCGTACTATCGGTCCCGCAAAGAGTTGAACCCCATTGTGCTGCTGCTGGACAACAAGCAAGTACTTTTTCATAGGTGTTTTCCATCATACCGAGCCCTCCCTTGTGTTTTCATGGGCATCTCGTGCTGTGGGATGGGAGTGTGGCAGGGATGGCACAGCCACTGTTGGGTCCCTCAGCTGGTGTTGATCCTTGGGGCTCCTGTGTGGATTTTGGGTTTGTCTTTGCCCCATAGACTTGCTGAACCAACGTGGTCTCTTGTTGGTCTTCCTCCAGGCCCGAGCACCACTTTCTGGAAGCCATCTGTTGTTTCCCCATGGTTTACTACATGGAGGGCACCATAGACAAGTAGGTGTTTCCACGGGTGGCTGTTGCTATTTACGGTGCTGCCTAAATTTATCTCAACCCAGACCTTTGGGTCATCCCATGAGAAGCCCCAGGGCTGGTACTCTAGAGCTGAGCCCACCCTTGACTTCTTGAGTGGTCAGAGCCCCTGGCAGATGGGAGCAGGGGCAGAGCTGGTGGTTGGGAGCAGCCTGGGTTTGCTGTAGCGCTGCGCATCGCAGCCTGCTGCTTCCCTGTGTCGTTTCCAAGGGCTGACCCTGCGCTCTTCTCTTTGGGAACTGCCCAGCCTGGACAGCTTGCTGCAGTGTGGCATCATCTACGCCGACAACCTGGTGGTTGTGGATAAGGAGAGCACAATGAGCGCCGAGGAGGACTACATGGCGGATGCAAAGACGATTGTTAACGTCCAGACCATGTTCAGGTGAGGGATGACCATTGCCTTGGCTCTGCTGGGGCCACTTACCTCTGCTGGAGACAATACCAGGAGGGTGCTGGTGGCTGGGGTGGTGGCCACAGGCAGTAGGACATATCTACAGTTGGAGTCACTAGCAAACAGCATCTAGTCAGCTACTTCTGTCCTCAGACAGGCATAGGGATGGTTTTGTTCTTCCTGAGGCTTTAGATGGAGGGAGTGCTTTCACTTCTGGGTGAACTGCAGGACAACGGGTCTCTTTCCATTGCAGGCTCTTCCCCAGCCTCAGCATTATCACAGAGCTGACCCACCCCTCCAACATGAGGTTCATGCAGTTCAGAGCAAAGGACAGTTACTCTCTTGCCCTTTCCAAGCTAGAAAAGGTAAGAGAAGGTTTTCCCCTGCACATGGGGCCTGAGAAGTCAGCACTGAGCGTGACTACATGTGAGCTTCTCAAGGTCCTGTGTGCTTCTGCATGCTGCTGATTCAGATCTTCTGACAGGGGAGAAAACACCCCTGAACCAGACACTGGGGCATGTGAGAGTGCAACATCCAGCCCATGTCAAAAAGAGGAGACCATGTCTCACACAGTTCCATGAAAAAAAAACCCTCTTTCACCCAGTGTAAGGATGCTGCCCTGGTTCCCTCCTGGCACACCCACCAGAGATGCTATACTGGTGTCCTCCCATTTTCATGAGTCTTCTAGTTCCTGTGCAGTGTATGTGGGGAAAGCTGTGTGGTTTTGCTTTGCTCTCTGGAAGGACTTGACCCAGCTCCTGCCAGTGGTGTTTGCCTGAGGATGCTCACACCTCCCCTTCTTCCTCCAGAAAGAGCGGGAGAACGGGTCCAACTTGGCCTTCATGTTCCGGCTGCCCTTCGCAGCTGGGAGGGTCTTCAGCATCAGCATGCTGGACACGCTGCTCTACCAGGTGAGAGCCCACAGGGCTCTGGGCAATGCACCCCTGCAGCTGGGGCCACCCCTTTGTATCTCTCAGTGAATAACTGAGCAAATCTCTTCTCCTGCCTCCTGCCCACACATCTCCCCCAGTCGTTCGTGAAGGACTACATGATCACCATCACTCGGCTGCTGCTGGGCCTCGACACCACGCCGGGCTCTGGCTACCTCTGTGCGGTAGGTGCCACGTCCCTCTGGGTAGAAATGGGCCAAGTCATTGTGGAACTGGTGGGATCTGTCACCCTGCTCATGGGATGGAGGGTTCCCCTCTTCTGGGGAACTGGGGTGGAGGCAACATTGCCATGTCATTGCTCATCGTGTGCAGGGAACCTCAGTGCACTAAGAACCCAAGAGATGCTAAGGACCAAAGTCTTTATTCTGAAAGCTGAGGATAAAAATGGTCTTTTCGTGGAGTCTTGCTTGCTTTTGGGAGCATCAGAGATGAGCTGGGGTTGAGAGCGTGCAGCCTGAGCAGGCTCTGCATGGAGCAGGGCAGTTGATGTTTACCCTCTGTTGCTCAGATGAAGATCACTGAAGATGACCTGTGGATCCGGACCTACGGCCGCCTCTTCCAGAAGCTCTGCTCCTCCAGCGCGGAGATTCCCATCGGCATTTACAGAACGGAGTCACACATGTTTGCAACCTCCGAGGTAGGGGCATGTTGATGGCATGTGCCAGGAAGGGGCTGCTTACAGCTGAGTAGAGATGTGGTCTGTGAGGCCCCTCAGACCTGGCTGCCAGCAGTGGGGAGAAGCAAGGGGAGAGGAAACTCTGCTCTGGCTTTGTTATCAGCCCCATGTCTGGGTTCCAGTGCTGGTGTCTTGGTTCTCAGACAGATTGGGATAAACCCCTGTCTCTACAGGCCTGGGGGCAGGTGGGTGGTGGTTTTTCTCAGCACAACTCTGTAGTGCCACATGGCACCGAGCCCCCAGGGAGCAGGGGTGCTGTGTCACAGAGGGGCTGCCTGTTTGCTGGGCTGACACTTTATTTTCCCTTCCTTTTCCCCCACCACAGCCCCACGACATCAGAGCGCAGGTGAGTGCCGCTTGCATCCAGCCGCCGTGCGCTCGGGCATCACCCCGACTGTCAGAGCTGTCACCCCTAACCCCGAGGCTGACCCATGGGCTTGTGGCCCAGTGGCTTGTGCCTCTGGCCACCAAGAGCCACTTGTTGTCCCCATGGAAGGTTGATGCTGACTGAGCCTCGGCAGAGTGGGAAGACAAAAGTCCTCAGTGCCCTGAAGTGTAATTAACTAGGATAAGGAGCAAGGGAGTGAGCCCAGGCACTGGTTTAAATACCTTCAGTTTTCTAGCATCCTAAAGCAGCTACAGGAAGCCAGGAGCTGGCATTTAATTAGATACACCCCAGCTCTTTCTTAGAGAGCTTTTAAACCACTTTATTCATAAATTCCCACTCACCAGTGGGGGTTGCTGGGTGGGAGATGTGGCAGTACAGCTGCTGAGAGATGACAAAGAGGGAGACAAGGGCACGTCTGTCCCCTGGGCAGCCCAGAGATACTTGTGTGAGGGATTTTTATCAGGACGTGTTGTGACAGGACAAGGGGTGATGGTTTGAAATTAAAAGAGGGAGATTTAGCAAGATAAAGGAAGGCATTTTTTGATGCTGAGGGTGTTGAGAGCCTGTTCCAAGTTGCCCAGAGAGGTGGTCACTGTCCCATCCCTGGCACCATCCCAGGTGAGGTTGGCTGGGGCTCTGAGCAACCTGCTCTGGTTGCAGATGTCCCTGCTCAGTACAGGGGAATTGGACCAGATGACTTTGAAAGCTCCTTTCCCACCCAAACCAGTCTGTGATTCCATGTCAGGCACCCATTAGAGTCCTCTTGCCAGTGCTTATCCCAAATCCACCAGCCAGGCAGTTTCAGCAGGACAAAGATGATGTGCTGGGACAGTGTGAGTGGGTCCCAGGAAGGATCATGGAGAAGAGGAGACTGAGGGGGGAACCTCATTAATGTTTATAAATATGTTAAGGATGAGTGTAGAGAGGATGGAGCCAGACTTTTCTCAATGTCATCCAATGACAGGACGAGAGGCA